>CAIGQS010000270.1:1052408-1353344 GCA_903798195.1 Danio kyathit | reverse complement strand
GTGAGACAATGGTCCGAAATAACAATACTACCATACTCCACTTCTGACATTAAGGGAAGTAACTGCTTGTCTAGGAGAAAATAGTCAATCCTGGAATAGGTTTGATGCACAGGTGAATATAAGGAAAATTGCTTGGAAGATGGATATTTAAATCTCCAGGGGTCACTTACACCATATGTCTGAAGAAAGGAGTTGATACATTGTGCTGACTGACTTAATGTATTACTCGAAGAGCTAGAGCGGTCCAAAATTGGGTGCAAAACACAATTTGAATCGTGTGATCATAAATAGTGTGTATAGGCAAAATTGAAAATAAATCACTAAAAAATTGTACATTGTCCTAATTAGGAGCATACACATTGGCCAGGACCACAGACATGTTAAAAAGTTTACCTTGGATTATTACGTATCTGCCATTTTTATCCAACACATTTGACTCCATAACAAACTGTACATTCTTATGTATGAGTACAGCAACACCCCTACTTTTGCTATTGAAGTTAGAATGATATATTTGTGTATAGCCTCCTCTATTATGTATATCTTAATCTTTTTTTTCAACAGATGAGTCTCCTGTAAATATAAAATATCAGATTTTAACTTATTAAGATATGTGAACACCTTGTTTCGTTTCACTGGGTGATTTAGCCCCTGCGCATTCCAACTGGTAAAGTTTGTCTTTACTACACCCATTTTATGAAGGACTGTCGAAAACATTTATCAGAAGCATCCGAAAGGTATCTGTGGGTTTTGTATGTAGGGGAGTGTGGGGGAGAGATAGGAAAGAAAAGAAAAAAACGAGAGAGAAAAAAACGGGTGATCGCACATACACTTATAAACACAAAACAACACAATATTTAAACCTTGCGTGTAAACTTGCACACACTTCCAGCTACTCCTACTCTTAACTAGCTTACCATGTGGGACCTCATGTATAAAACAAAACAATTTGAACAGCTTTGGATGTTTTACTACAAAGCTACATTATTGACAAATGGGGTTTAGTCATAAACTAAATTTCGAGAGGAGCACGTGATTATGATTGAACACGGCTGGTTACTCATGAACCACTCATGTCCGTCCAATCAGATGATCCCTGGCGCACTATAAAGAGCCAGGGTTTTCTCACTACAGTCATCTTCGATTTGAAGACCAAACAGCCACGACATATTGCTACTTGTCGTTGCCAACCCGACATCATCTCTACCTTCATCTGCTGCTACTAACAACCAAGCTAACTACCGCCACTATTTGCTGATATCTTCACTCCAACTCCTCATCAGATCCAACAACTATCCAGCAATAACACTCTACAAACAACTACTTCATCAAAGACTCATCTCAACAATAACCAACCCACCTACTTCAAACAACAACAAAGCTTCCATCTCTAAAAAATGGAAAACAACAACAGCATCAACAACAACAACAGCGATCAAACCAGCAACAACCCGGAAATTCACTCACCTGATCATCCAACCTTCCTAGAAGAAACCTCTGCACTTCCAACCCCGCAAATTCCTCAAATCGAATCAGAAGAGACTACAAGAGGCCGCCGCACCACCCGTTCAAACTCCAGGCTCCTTCATACATCTCCTTCCACATACAGACAACAAACCATTTCGCCTACCTCATCATTTGCTTCCGCTCCATCCTGCATCCGCCCACCAACCAGAATCACCGTTCCAGAACTCCGTAAACATCTCGCTGATCTCGGCATCCATGCACCCAGGACTCTCAATAAACCAGAACTTCTCAAGTTATACTCCAATGCCACATCGGACTCTCACCCATCTCTCAGCCCTCACTCAAGACCCAATCCCCGGACAACTAGCGCCCGCCACACCCCCTATCCTCAAACCACCCGCACCCAATCCGAAAAAGGAAATCCACGACCAGACACGTAACCAACAGTCCACACTCAAGACCACACCTCCAAGGGTCCCAACCTCCTCCATAACGTCCCTCCCAACGAGACTCTCAATCCAGGACTCTCCCCCACCCTTCAAAAACTTTTCTCAAACCTTTTACCATCCTCTTTTCCCTGGCCTCCTGCCCCTCCCTCCGCTCTCCTAATAATTGCTCAAATTCCTCCCAACATTCTTTTCAAACAAATATCCCCGCTCCTCCTACCCTCCATCACCGATTTTTCCAGACCTTCCCTTACCTTCTACTTCCCACCCCTTTCCTTCAAATCAAACTCCTTTTCCTCAGATAACTCATCCTATTCCCCCCTCCTTTCCCCATTCACTACCTACAGCTCACCCAGCACAGACCCAACACACATTTTCGACCTTCCCCGCACCGGTTTCCGCAGCACGGTCCCCCCTACCAATCTTTCCACAGCCCACCCCCCTCCCTACGCCGGCTAATGCCTATAGCGTTGGATCCTCCCTCTGTTTCCTCAGCATACAGAATCAGATTCTCACAGGTGCAGACATAGATTTATTCACACTCTCCTCTCACCTATCTCACCTCCTGCGGCGGAACGTCCAGGGTAGATTGCGGCGGAATTCATTTATCACGTTAAAACAATCATCCAACACTCAGTCACGTATTCTCTCACTGGCCGAATTTTCATGGCATTTACTCGCTACACAATGTACATCTGCCTCCGTTTTCCCCCATAGGAGACGCGAGTTAAACGACTACATGGCCCATCATAGCCGAGCTCGCGCTCTCTTATGGGGGCTCTCATTTCTACTACCTACCACAAACTATTTTCCGCTAAATGTGCAATTCGTTAACCCAATGGAATCAAATTTTCGTACTGGGGGCCGTCGATCTGATCCTCCATAACCGGGTCTTTTTAGGATGCCGCAATGTATCTTGCGCAGCTCTGTCGCTCAATGTCTCCACGAAACCCAAATCCTGCCCTTCATCTCTCCTCACACTAACGTAGAAACATCCCTAAATCCACTAGTACGTCCCTCGCCCGGTCAAAACTAACATCCCTTCTCTTATCCCTCCCTCTTTCTCCTCTTCTTCTTCTCTCCGCCAGCATAGTAACATCTGCATTAATTTCAACAACGGCAGGTGCCACAAAAACCCCTGCAGATATCTCCATGTCTGCTCCTTCTGGGGCGGGGCACATGCAAAATTAGTCTGCCAAGTATTCAGATCAAATAATAAAAAACATAAAAACTACCTTTCGACTCCAGTGAATATTCCTCAGCTCAGCTATGAACTAAATGATCACCCTGATACTAACTTTTCTGATTTTCTGATTTCAGGTCTAACTCACGGATTTCACCCAGGTGTCGCAGCCTCTCCTGCATACAACCTATGCTGTCCGAACCTACAATCTGCCAAGGACGAACCCAAAATAGTCGATCAACTTATCAAAAAAGAAATCGATAACGGCTTTATGATCGGGCCCTTCGCAGCCCCACCGTTTAGCATTTATCGTATCAGCCCAATTGGCATTGCGACCAGAAAATTTTCAGACAAAAAACGTCTCATAATAGACCTGTCCGCACCGCATAATTCCTTCTTTCCCAGCATCAACAGCACGATTCCGCTAGAGGAATATTCGCTTAATTATCACGACATAGATCAAGCAATATCCCTTATCAAAACCGCCGGCCGCAATGCCTGGCTGGCTAAAGTTGATATAACATCTGCCTTCAAAGTCATGCCAATTCACCCAGACTTCTGGCACCTCTTTGGCATTTGTTGGCATTCTAAATTCTACTTCGCAGTCCGTCTAACCTTCGGCTGCAAAAGTAGCCCTAAAATCTTCGACATGCTTTCGGAAGCCGTATGTTGGATATTATCCAACCATCACGGAATTCCTTACCTCATTCACCTGCTAGACGATTTTCTTATCGTCTCTCCGCCGTCATCTCCTTCTAACAAAGATTTAGCGACCACCCAAAAGGTTTTCGCTGAACTAGGCATCCCCCTAGCAGAGGAGAAAACCTCCGGGCCCAGCACTTCCATCGAATTTCTGGGCATCCAGTTAGATTCAAAAAATTTCATAGCATCTCTTCCAAAGGAAAAAATCGATCGCATTACTTACCTTTGTCAAATCTTTCTAGAAAACCAATCATGCACCAAACGCCAACTCCTCGCCATCCTCGGTCATCTAAATTTCGCTATGCGTATCATCCCGCAAGGCCGCCCCTTCATTACGCATCTTCTTCAACTTTCCACTACAGTCCCAGGTTTAGAAGACATAATCTCCCTCTCTAAACCCAGTCGCAAAGAAATAAGCTTATGGATTTCTTTCCTTAAGCAATGGAACGGCTGCTCCTTTTTCTACAGCGATCTAATAGCATCGCCAGTAGACATTAATTTATTCACGGACGCCGCCCCTTCCATAGGCTTCGGGGGTTACTACCAAGGTCGTTGGTTTGCGTCATCCTGGCCCCCCCAAATGTTAAAAATCCCCCCCAACGAACAATCCTCCGCTCTCTTCGAATTATATCCCGTCGTAGTAGCGGCCATTCTATGGGGCGAAGGATGGTCCACATCCAGCATTTTAGTTCACTGCGACAACGAAGCCACAGTACAATGCATTAATAAAGGCCGCTCGCATTCACAGTCACTCATGCCTCTCCTAAGACGTCTAGTCTGGATAGCAGCTACCAAACAATTTTTAATCTCTGCTAAACATGTTCCTGGTTGCAAAAATCAAATTGCTGATGCTCTGTCTCGATTTGCTTTCCAGAAATTTCGGCTGTTGGCGCCAGAGGCAGACCCCCATCCAACACCTGTTCCTCACTATTCAGAGACGATATTGCCATAAACCATCCTCTGCATCACCTCCGGGAAACATCCATCTCACTCATCCTCCAGGCAGTGGCTCCCAGGACCCAGAGATCGTATCTTACAGCATGGAATACTTTTAAACAATTCCATTCTCTGGCTAAAACTCCTTTCCCGACTTTTCTCTCCTCTCTATCACCTCTTTCATCTCTCATTTACACACCGCAAAAGACATGCAAGCCAGCTCCATCAGAAGCTACCTAAGTGGCATCCAGTTTTTTCACAAACTGATTTATGGTTCCACTGTAGACGCCATCACGAATGCACAAACGATTTTGCTCATTAAAGGAATCCAAAAGTCACACCCATCCCCCCCAGACACCAGACAGCCCATTACACTTCATATCCTCACCAAGTGCATTCACACCCTTCGCAAAGGATACAAATCCTCCCATACAGCACGTACTCTAGATGCTATGTTCACACTAGCATTCTTTGGATTCCTGAGATGTTCTGAAATCACCATAACATCTCTATTCAACCCCTCTATCCACCCCACTATATCCGATCTAACCATTCTGGATAAGGGGACTCTTGCTTTCTTCATCAAGCAAAGCAAAACAGACCAGATGCGCAAAGGCCATTCCATATACATTTTCGATATACCCTCTCCCACACAACCATTCCAAACCCTCTTAGCATTCATACACTATAGAAGATCATTAGACAAAAACCCCCATGCCTCGCTTTTTACTGATGACGCTAATCGTCCAGTAACTCGCTTCTGGTTCCAAAACCACCTGAAGGAGGTCCTCCGCATTTCAGGATTCCCTCCAGAGCCATTCTCTGCTCATTCATTTAGGATAGGAGCAGCCACCACAGCAGCCCACAACGGCCTCTCCCAACAACAGATACAAACACTCGGTCGTTGGTCCTCCAACGCTTTCAGGTCTTACATTCGCCTCAGCCACCATCACCTCAGAGAAGCCCAGCTGACACTCTGCAGCCATCATCAACACTCATAACAAACCATACATTCCTCGAAACCTACATCCTACCATTCTCTTCTTCACTCCTACTTCCTCATTTATCCTACAGATAAATGCTTCACAATACCCGCCACTATACGGCCGCAAAGGCCAGCGGGCATACACATTATCCAGCCACTACCTCCCTCGCATTACACCATAGCGCTAACTTAGCCAGCCTAGCAGAGCTTGCACCCCTACACATAGACCAGTACCACGTCCCGGGGGGAGTTTAACTAAACTTCCCAAAACAGCTATCATACTTTAAAGAGGTTCTACCTAACCTTCATCACATCTCTATTATCGGAGATATGGCTAGCTACTCTACCACATCCCCCATGTTCAATGGACCGGAACCACGTTTCGGGGGGAGTTTACACAACTCCCCATCCAACGCAATGAGGTTCTTACTAACCTCTACCACGTCTCTTCAACAACAGAGACTCTGCCAGCTTAACAAGCTTCCAAGCCCCCCCAGATTAACGGACCGGAACCACGTTCCGGGGGGAGTTTCCACAACTCCCCATCCATCCCAAAGAGGTTCCTCATAACCTCTAGCACATCTCTATACCACCAGAGACTCAACCAGCTTAACAAGCTTCCAACCCCCCCCCAGATTAACGGACCGGAACCACGTTCCGGGGGGAGTTTCCACAACTCCCCATCCATCCCAAAGAGGTTCCTCATAACCTCTAGCACGTCTCTATACCACCAGAGACTCAGCCAGCTTAACAAGCTTACAAACCACCCCCCCCCCCCCCCCCCCCCCGATAATGGACCGGAACCACGTTCCGGGGGGAGTTTCCACAACTCCCCATCCATCCCAAAGAGGTTTCCCACAACCTCTAGCTCGTCTCTCCAACAGAGACCTCCAGCCGAGCTCTACCCTTTCCACACCACTGCCACAGCAGTGACGCTCAGCCGAGCTCAGACACACCTCCATTAAGGCATTTCAATACTGATACACCCTCCAGCACTGCCAAAGCAGTTAAACATCCCTGTGGAGATGTATTCCCCTTCTTACTGACCTCCATACATCTCTGCCTCGCAGAGACGCTCAGCCGAGCACACCGTCCCCCCTCCACCACTGCCACAGCAGTGACGCTCAGCCGAGCTCAGTTACTCTTCCACACTGATGATCACTACTGATACATCGCCCAGCACTGCCAAAAGCAGTTAAACGTCTCTGTGGAGACCTATAGTACTGACCTCCACACACCTCTGCAGCCGCAGAGACGCCCAGCCGGGCACTTTTTCTTCCCCCCTTCCACACCACTGCCACAGCAGTGACGCTCAGCCGAGCCAGATACTCTTCCAGTTTGTTTTCACTACTGATACATTTCCCAGCACTGATATAACAGTCAACGTCACTGTGGGACGTTCTTCCTTTATATTACTGACTACCACACACCTCTGCAACAGCAGAGACGCCCAGCCGGGCACTTTTTTCTTCCCCCTTTCCGCACCACTGCCACAGCGGTGACGCTCAGCAGAGCACATGTTCATTTTCATTAACTATCCACTACTGATACACTCCCCAGCACTGTATATACAGTTAAACGCATCTGTGGAGGCGTATTTCCTTTTTTGACTGACCTCCAATGCACCTCTGCAGTAGCAGAGACGCTCAGCCGAGCTTCTTCTCCCCCTTTCCACACCACTGCCACAGCAGTGACGCTCAGCCGAGCTCAGACACACTTCCACGTAATCATCCACTACTGATACATTCTCCTACACTGCCTAAGCAGTTAAACGTCTCTGTGGAGTCGTATTTTCCTTATATTACTGACACCTTATACACCTCTCGCTCAGCCGAGCTCCTTACCCACTTCCACACCACTGCCACAGCAGTGACGCTCAGCCGAGCACAGATACACCTCCAAGTAAATATTCAGTACTGATACACACTCCAACACTGCCTATGTAGTTAAACGTCGCTGTGGAGGCGTACCTTCCTTAGTCTACTGACCTCCACACACCTCTGCCGCAGCAGAGACGCCCAGCCGGGCTCTTTTTCCTCCACTGACTCTACAGTGACACTCACAGAGCTCATCCCCCTCCCCTTCTGTCTGTCTTCTTGACACACTCCCCAGCAGTCAAACTTTCTGCTGATTTTACCAGTACTACCTACCACCTCTCATCTCTGCTAACCAGAGACGCTCAACCGAGCCTCATTATATGCCATCTACCCTTTAACTCTAGTCGAGCACTTCTTCACCTCCCTCAAGTCACTATTCCATCACTTCATCCAACACCTCCAAGCAGCCCATGTACTACCAAGGGCAAGTTTTTCGCATCTCTGCTAAACAGAGTCGCTCCAACATACTTCATGCACCCTCATAGCATCACCACAGCATGACATCTAACCTAGAACCATTCACAGTACCTTTTACCCTGCACACGCATTCCAGCAGCCGGATATAGCATTTCTAATTTGCCTTTTGGGGGGTTCTTCAAATACGCGGCTGCTGTCCCGATTGAAGCATTTTGGGGAGTTCTCGAGATCTACCTGAGCTCGGAGCTCCCCTCTCGCCCCGCAACGGGAGGGAGCCCGGGGCTCAGGGATCTTCTGAGCTCAGGGCTCTCTCCCGGGACAGCATGCCAAAACTGCTTTATATTCAATCATCAGCTAAGTGTGAACTATTGAAATGGGGTTTAGTCATAAACTAAATTTCGAGAGGAGCACGTGATTATGATTGAACACGGCTGGTTACTCATGAACCACTCATGTCCGTCCAATCAGATGATCCCTGGCGCACTATAAAGAGCCAGGGTTTTCTCACTACAGTCATCTTCGATTTGAAGAACCTCCCCTCCTTCCACCCCTATTCCTCCTCCTTCCTAGACGGGTGACACGGTGGCCCAGTGCTTGGCACTGTTGCCTCACAGCAAGAATGTCAATGGTTCTAGGCTTTACCAAACCAGCTGGCATTTCTGTGTGGAGTTTGCATGTGCTCCCCGTGCTCACGTGGGTTTCCCCCGGGTTCTCCGGTTTCCTCCCATACAAAACATGCAACTTAAGTCATGGTTTAATCAACTCATAGACTTGCTCCCCACTTAGTATCTATCTCTCCAAAGAGAAGCACTAGCTGTTCATCATTTACCTCGAAGGGGGAGTTCTCGAGATCTACCTGAGCTCGGAGCTCCCCTCTCGCCCCGCAACGGGAGGGAGCCCGGGGCTCAGGGATCTTCTGAGCTCAGGGCTCTCTCCCGGGACAGCATGCCAAAACTGCTTTATATTCAATCATCAGCTAAGTGTGAACTATTGAAAATATACTTGAGAACTACTTTTGCCGTCCCATTGGTGGAGACCAATTAAACAATGTTGACTGTCGTCACAGAAAACACTAACAATCATAAATGCATGATTATATGCTGTCATGGCTTTGCAATCAAAAAAATTTTGTTATAATAGAGGCCAATGGAGAAAAAAACAGCCATGAATATAACAAAAGGGGTGTAAATTTGCCCAGAGTGTATTGAGTATTTTTTTTTTTTCCAAAGCATTTTCCCAGAATGTCAAAATAAGATGTCCCCAAATATCAGTCCATTTGCTGAAACACAGAGAAAGTTTTGGTCAAATTAAGCCTCAAAATCACCCCAGAATGGATGAAAATGACCCAGCAGCACACAAGGGGAAAGGTGCACATTCCAGCCTTTATGCAGATGCTGTACAGGTATGTCTCATGTCTGTGAGGCAAATATTCAGCTGTTTGTTCAGCTGTTACCCCAGAACTTTTTTCTGATGCGTTTACCAGTCAGGCACAGAATGAACAAGTATTCCCTGTCTGCTTTACAAATTTTAGAAAAACATTTTGTTGTAATTATGAATATAAACAAATAAAAATAGGCCATTTACAGCTTTCAAATCTGTGTCTTATAAATATGACCAAAATGACTGTTATGATCAATTATGTTAGAAACTCTGAAAACTGGACTGACACAGTTTCAATTTACTATAACTTCTATGTCAAGCAGCTTTGACAAAATTTACATTGTAAAAGCACTAGATAAATAAAGATGAATTGAATTGAATCTGCTTAAATGTGTACACATTAATGGATAACAAAATATGATCTAATTTATTTTACATTTAATGTGCATCAAAATTACAGTGTGTGTAGCCAATGTTTCCAGTGTCCTTTCACTTTTCAGCTTTGATGAGAGTTTTTAAGACTTAATGAAAACTAATGTTTTATTATTTTATTTCAGACCTAATTGAAGAGAATGAGGGCAGTAAAGAGGAGGAACATCATGTCAAAATTGAGGAAGAAAAACATTTACAGACTGATGGTATTTTGAAAAGGACAGACACGAATTGTTTCACCTGCACTCAGTGTGGAAAGAGTTTCAGCAGATCTTCACACCTTAATGAACACATGAGGATCCACACTGGAGAGAAACCATTTACGTGCACACAGTGTGGGATGAGTTTCACTCAATCATCATCCCTTAATCACCACATGAGGATCCACACTGGAGAGAAACCATTCACATGCGCTCGGTGTGGGAAGAGTTTCAGCCGATCATCACACCTTAATCTACACATGAGGATCCACACTGGAGAGAAACCATTCACATGCACTCAGTGTGGGAAGAGTTTCAGCAGATCTTCACACCTTAATGAACACATGAGGATCCACACTGGAGAGAAACCATTCACATGCACTCAGTGTGGGAAGACTTTCAGCCAATCATCAAACCTTAATCAACACATGAGGATCCACACTGGAGAGAAACTATTCACTTGCACTCAGTGTGGCAAGAGTTTCAACTGCTCATCACACCTTAATCAACACATGAGAGAAACCATACACTTGCACTTAAGCTGGGGTTACACTGGACTTTTCTCCCCATAGACTTCCATTAATACGCATGTGAATGCGTCAGACCGAAAGTTTGTGCGTCAAATTTCGCAGTTCGCTGCGTTGCAAAGTTCAAGCTTGGTGAACTCTGACCTGCAAAATAGCATCACTTGACTGTGTGAGACCAATCGAAGATCAAAACATGACCTCTCTGGACATAAATTTAAAAAATGGACTAATCGCTCACTTTTTAATGTATAATCATCTTGAATTTGTTTTGGCAACAGAAGCTTCCTGTGTACATAAAGTGACAAGTGACAACACAAAATTAAATATAAGAAAAAGAAAAAGGCGATAAACATTAAACAGAGATACAGTTAGTCAAAAAGATTTGGATGTTGAATTGTATGTACAGATTTTTATAAATATACAGGTTATAAGGTGCTGTGTACAAATGCGTGTGAGAAAGTATTGCATTGTATATTGTTATAAGGTGCTGTGTACAAGTGTGTATGAGAAAGTATTGCACATTAATTGCACAGTAGGGGAATATTTAACTGTTCATGAGGTAGATGGCTTGAGGAAAGAAACTTTTCCTGTGTCTGGCTGTTTTTGTGCTTGGTGCTCTGTAGCGAAACATTTAACATTTATTACAGCTCCAACATTTAAACTGCACCAGACGATTCACACTGGAGAGACCGTACAAGTGTTCACACTGTGACAAGAGGTTTAATCAATTAACACATCTGTAGAGACTCGCTGGTCAAAACCAGTTCGAATCCGGCTTTGGAATGTTGAGCGCATCTGGCTTTACTCGCTCCAGGGCTTGTACCGGCATGGTGACAGGGCGCCAATTGATCCGATTGTCATCCCCCTAACTTGGACAGATGCTGCAGCACAATTTTGGTTAATCGTTAACCAACGAGACAAAGACGCCCTTCAAATTCTCTTTATCACGAGACTCTTGGATGACCCTCACGTGGACGGCCATGCGTTCGACCACGAGATGGACAGAATTCAGAGACAAAAGAAATGAAGGATACTTAAGGAAAACGATTCTTATAAATGTTATAACCCAGGCAAAATTTGATATTTTGAATGACATTTATAGGTATTGATGTGCTGTGTTTATTTTAACCAACCAGGTTCATAATGTGATTTTTACCATTATAACAGTCTAAAATGATCTGTATGTGTCTGAAATGCTTTATGTTTGTATTCAAACAAAACCCCTTTTCATTTGCAATACATTGCTGTAAATGAGAATTTTGTGATACAAACTATATACGTCTTGTAATATTTGATGTCAGATAGTTACAATCTTACCAGAGATTTTATCACGTTAAGTCTCTTGCAGTGGGTTAATTATTAACCTGCCTACGCTGGTACGGGGGGTGGCCCCGCCCTTCATCTTGCCGCTCATTGGACGAGAGCATCAGGAGGGATGGATCAATACGTCTCCCTTAAAGCCCACTGCAGCGTCCAAATCTGCGCGCAGCCTCTTAACATCGAGCTGGTATCAACCCGCTGTTGTTCTCCGCCCCCGGCCGCCTTCCACGTGGTCGGGTCACAAACTTTCATCCAAACCTTAAGTTTCACTCCGCTGAAACTTCTGCTGAACTGACTCTCTCTACGGGTCCGTACCCCGGTAACCCAGGACAAAGAGTTTCACTCCACTGAGTGAATTCCAGCGAGCGACGTCACAGGGAAGCCACGCTTATGCGCCACGTGTTTCTTCAAACCAACCCGAAGACTTCAACAAACTCGCAAGTAACACAAATAACTGTCGTGTCTATCTGATCGGGTGCATATGCTTTTAAGCAGTTAAAAATAAGTCAATTCTCTGCTTTTGTGGTTTCTCAGGTGATTCTAAGATCTAGTACGAAACAGATCGGCTGGACTGTTTGTTCAATTAATTTTGCATCCTCTGAACTGCCTGTGTGTGTGTGTGTGTGTGTGTGTGTGAACGTGTGTGTGCACTTGTTTGTTTGTTTGTTTATTTGTTGTTTTGATTACTACGTAGTTAGCCTCGTGTATCGAATAGTGTAGCAATAAATCCTTGTTCTCCTTTAAAGAACCGTGTTCTTGTTTATGTGCTTTGTAAGTCTCTGCCTCAAGCTATAGATCGTGTTACCTTGCTAAAAGTTAACCCTATTCCGTGTTATGTTATTATCGCTTGGCCACGAAAATAATATAGACGAGAATTAATAAATGTGATGTCTCCATTTGCGGGACAAGTTTGAATCTTTGATCTGATTCAATCTGACTCAATTGAGTCGAATCAATGATTCGAATCTTCAGGATCCGAGTCATTGATCTGAGCTAATAATTCCTAAATCGATCTTTTAACGTAGATTGATTTCTTACACATCTGAAAACACAAAAGAGGATTCACACTGGAGAGAAACCGGACAGATCTGATCAGTGTCTACAGAGTTTCGCTCATTCGGCGCAGCTTAAGAAACACATGGACAAAAAGTTGCGCACATGACATGAATGCAGCAAAACATTTTCTCATGTGCAAAGGATGTTTCATCTCTGAATAATATCTGAAAAGGCTGAGTGACTGTATACTGTTTTCCTACACTGCAGTAGGTGGGGTTGTAAATATGTTGCGCTCCTCTCGTTTACCGTAAACACAATGATGGCGGCTGAGAGAAGAACAGTTTCATAAACATCTGGCAAACAGCACCGCTGCAGCTTAAAATCTCTTTGCAAGTGATTGTACAGGTGCGGATACATCTGTACTCCACTCTTCAGTGTAATCATGTAGCTAGTGTTGTTTTGGATGATGTTCTCTGTCTGACTCCCTGAATGAGAAACAAATCACTGGGAAGACACCGCACATCAAAGAAGGTGGAGCTGCAGGACGGTTAGTTTGCAGTATACCAGGGCCTCGAGTTTGAAAAGTCTATTCATTTGCCCTGTGTTGTTTGTTATATTAATAAAGTTTAGGTTTAGGTTGAAGATTCTTTCTAGTTTACTACATTTTACTTTTTTGAGTAGAATACAAACTTGATGAATATTTTATGATTTAGGCAGAGTGACAGGTATTAAGTTTTACAATATTAATACACTGTGATGATCCCAAGACTCCAGATTGGAGTATGTGGTAAATCCTGATTGAATGCCTGCATTACTCATCAATGGGTATATAAAAGTTGTTGTGCTAGCTACCCCAGGACGCTGTGGCTACTCAGGAGTCCTCATGTCAAGACCTGCCGTCTCATTGACTCTTTAACCTTATGGTTTTGTTTTGCATTACTTATATCATGTAGTTAAAGTGTTGTTGTGATTATATTCTAAGTTCTTTATCTTCATTATTATCCCTAGACATTTGTTGGGTGCTTTGATTGATTGTTCTATGAGTTACATTTTATAATAAATAATTTGCATTCAGGCTATTTTGTTGGCTCATCTCTCTTTTATGTTGCGACTCAAACAAGCGAGTCATAACGCTTTGTAAAATGTGTCCGGTTGTATCTGAGATCTTGTCCTTTCAGTCATGACCATAGGTGAGAGTAGGAACCTAGATTGAGCAGTAAATTGAGAACATTGCCTTTCGTCTCAGCTCCTCCACTACAACAGACAATCACATCCACTGCATTACTGCTGCCGCAGCACTGATCCATCTTTAAATCAGATACTTGAACTCCATTTGGGGTAAGGACTCTCCTCCAAACTGGAGATGGCCACCTTTTTCCAGTCAAGTACCATCGTTTCTGACTTAGAGGTGCTGTTTCTTTCCCTGCCATGTCACACTCAGCAGCAGACCGTCCCACTGCATGCTGAAGGTCCATGTCATATGAAGCCAAAAGGACAACGTTATCTGCAAATAATAATAATAATAATAATAATACTAAATTTTATTTATATTGCGCTTTTCTTAGACTCAAAGCGCTAACAAGAGCATCAAACGCAGTAGAACATGAATTACACAAAAAGTACAGGTTAAAAAAATAAAAATAAGAATAAAATACAGAATTAAGAAAGCCTCATAAGTTATAAGCAATAATAAAAAGATGAGTTTTGAGGAGTTTTTTAAAACAGTCCAGGGAACTGGCATTCCTGATGTTTGTGTGGAGAGCATTCCACAATTTAGGTGCACGATAAGAGAATGCCCTACCTCCCATGGTGCTAAGTTTACAACGAGGCTGAAACAAAGTGAGCCCCAAAGTAGAACGTAGATTACGAGAGGGAAAGGAGGTAGATATCAAATCACATATATAATCAGGAGCAGAACCGTAAACAGCTTTATAAGTTAAAATCAAGGTTTTAAATGCTTGACTTAACAGGCAACTAGTGTAACTGTTGGAGTACTGGGGTAATGTGAGAGCGAGATGATGTGTGAGTTAACACATGCAGCTGAGTTTTGAACATATTGTAAAATTTTAAGTGAATTGGCTGGCAGACCCCCAAATAAAGAGTTACAAAAATCTAATCGAGACGTAATAAAAGCATGGACAAGCCTTTCAGCATCTGGTGTAGAGAGAAAAGGACGGATGTGGGCAATGTTGCGTAAGTGATAAAATGCAGTTTTTGTTACCTGTTTAAAATGAGGTTTCAAGCTAAGCTGAGCATCAAAAAGTACACCAAGATTTCGCACATGCATAGAAGACGTTAAAAGGGAGTCATCAACTGTTAACATGAGATTGCCACATCTATTAACAGTAGAGGGTGTGCCAATAAGTAAAATCTCAGTCTTGGAGCTATTTAATTTGAGATAGTTTTGTTGCATCCAGGCTTTAATTTCCACTAAGCAGGCGTTTAGTGTTAACAGTGAGGCAGATAGATTAGGAGATGTACTAATATAAATCTGTGTGTCGTCAGCATAGCAATGATAATTAATACTATATTTTGTAGAACTTTTCCGAGAGGTAGCATATAAATGCAAAACAAAAGCGATTTACCGAAGTACCGAACCCTGGGGGACACCGGGACACAGAGGAACAGTTTGCGATCTATGACCCCCCAAATAAATGAACTGTGAGCGTTCAGTAAGGTAGGATATGAACCAACTTAGTGCTGTCCCAGCTAAGCCAACCCAGTTTCGAAGTCTATCCAATAGTAAGCTGTGAGAGATAGTGTCAAATGCTGCAGTTAAATCCAAGAGCACCAGGATACCACAAGCCCCCAAGTCAGCAATCATAAGAAGGTCATTAGTGACCTTAACTAAAGCTGTTTCCACACTGTGACCCGATCTAAAGCCCGACTGAAATACATCAAATAAGGCATTTACCTTAAGGTGGTTTTTCAGTTGACCCGCAACCATGCTCAAGAACTTTTGCTAAAAAGGGTAAATTCGTAATAGGCCGATAGTTTGAAAAATCTGTGGAGTCACAGCAAGGTTTTTTAAGGATTGGCGTAACAGCAGCAGTCTTCAATGCGGTTTCTATTGACCCCGCACTGAGTGAGGCATTCACGATAGATGTGATATGGGGCACAAATAGTGATAAACAGTTTTTTTAAAACAGAGGTTGGAAAGGGATCTAGTATGCAGGATGATGAAGTCATTGACATTACAGTCTTAGCAATAAGATTATCATCAACAGCATTAAAAGATGAAAGACTCGGAGCAGACAAAGATAAAAGCTCAACATGCAGAGAATTCGCATCACAGGCAATAGAGGTGAAAATATTATCAACCTTTGTTATGAAAAAGTCTAAGAATTCATTACAAAGCTCAACAGACGCAGAGGTGAGTTTTTTGGGAGGTCCAGTCAAATTATTAATTGTTCTATAGAGAATTCTAGAATTAGAATTGTGACTACAGATGATACGGGAGTAGTAGTCCCTTTTTGCAACGTTCAGAGCATTATGATACTCTGTTTGGTGCTGTTCAAACATTTGTTTGTGTACTATTAAACCAGATTTGCTATACTTTCGCTCCAATTGCCTGTTTACAGGTTTCATTTTTCGTAATTCCTGTGTAAACCACGGGGATGACCTTTTAAACAAAACCTAATGACGCAACATCATCCAATGTTAAACCATACCTTCAGGAGGTACACTGCACATGCTAAAACTAAACAGTCATTTGTGACCTTGGACCACAAATTCAGTTATAAGTGTAATTTTTGGAAACTGGCATTTAAACATCACCTGAAATCTGAATAAAGTTTTCCATTGATGTTTGGTTTGTTAGGATGGGATAATATTTGGTCGAGATACAACTATTAGAATATATGGAATCAGTGAGTGCATCACTTTTATAGTTATTCTAAAGAAGTTTTTATCAATGCACAGTACTAATCAAAAATTGATTGTTAATGTATTTACAGTAGGAAATTTACAAAATTGCATTATGGAACATAATCTTTATTTTAAATTATAATGATTTTTGACAGAAATCAGAAAATCATTAATTTTACATACAGTTTAGTTGTGGTATTTGCCTGTGCAACATAAGACTGGTTTTGTGTTCCATGGTCACACAGTAAGTAATTACTGTTCATAAAAAAAAATACCCCAGCATACTTTTTTATATTTAGGCACTTGAGGCCCAGTGCCCAATTTGCACAGACACATTTCTTGTTTCAGAACTAGAAATGCATGCCAGCTTTTGTGAAGTAAGGTAATACTTGTAGTTACTCACTTTAAAGCTTTTTAAAAGATTTTAATATAATATTGATAACAGTCCTCATAACAAATCATTAAACTACTTGTGTATTTGTATGGGTTTGGAATGGCAGGAGGTTAAATGAAAGTTTTCCATTTTAATTTATACACAATTTCTTTATTTGATTAAAAGCAGTCCATATGAAGTGAGAGAAGAACAAGCGTCTTTCGGTTTTGATAACATCTCATGGTAAGCTACTAAGCGATAATATGATTATGGTGTTGGTTAAAAACAATACAATATAAAGGTTATAAAGGTATCTTTTTATTACAGTGAGGAGGACGTTATTCAATATGCAGCATCACAGATAAATGCCACAAAAACATTTGAATTATGCGTGTCACGAGACAACATGGTTGAGAGAGGTCTAAAGATGTGGAAACGGCAAAAAACAGGAAGCCCTGTCAATCCTTTGAAAATTAGCTTTCTGGGAGAACCCGGAGTTGACACAGGGGCACTGAGGAAAGAGTTTCTGACCAGTGTGTAGTATGCTTCATTATACCCTAAAATTGTTTTCAACCCTACCCCTCTCTCTCTCTCTCTCTCTCTATATCTATATATATATATATATATATATATATATTTATGTAGCGCCACCTAGGTGTATTAAGTTTAAGATAGCGCTCCAGGTTCAATACACTATGCCTACAGAAATGTTGATGTAGGCCCCTCTGATATATTTCAATGATGTAATGTACATAAGGCAGATTAGAATATAAATGTTGGCTGAGTTTTAATAAATTACCAGAACTAAACTCTGTGAATAATAAAACTCTTAGATAAATCAGAAAATATAATGAATTTAATTAGAATAGAAATGTAAATATTGGGGAAAAAAAACCCCCAGGTGTAAACAAGATACAAAAATAGGGAATTTATGCACAGTCAAATGTAAAAGGACCCAAATATAAGTCAACACAAAGGATTTACGAATGAAGAATAATTCAACAAATATAGAAAAATACCACCTCTAAACACTCGAACAATTAAAATTATAAATCAACAAGTGACTAAAGGGTGACAGACTAGGTTTCTCTTTGAAAGTACCTACAGTTGTCCTAAATTACACACTGAATTACACCTGTATAAACTATTTACCGTATAAAACTGTATTGTAAAACACGCAGGAGTATTTTATGCTCACTGCATAACCCTCAATAAATCCAAACTCAGTGGGCCCACACACTCACACATTCATACCCCACCCTGTTGCAGGCCTGTATCGTTGCTAGTGTACGTTGTGGCCGGAAAAATGAAATTGGCCTCTTCACTCTCCTGAGCACAAATAAAATTAAACAAAATACCTCAGATCAAGATGACCACGATCCAGATGACTGCGATCCAGTTGACAACCATCCAGTTGACAGCCCTCCAGTTGACAGTGATCCAGCCGACAGCACTCCAGTTGACAGTGACCCACACGACAGCGATCCAGCCGACAGCGATCGATCGGCGATCCCCCGCCGCAGGTCTCCTTCAAATCCTCGCTTTCACTTTAGATCATCAGCTGACGAAATGCAACTCGCACGTAGTCAGAGGAACCACCAAATATCCTGACTATTTGGTGTGCTATCTGGTCCTCTCAAACTCTTGCGGCGTCGTCCGATCCTAAGCTGACAGTCCTCTTTTTTCCTGATTTTCCGTTTAACTGTCTCTCTCCGCAGTTCAGTTTAAATCCGCCGCACTGTCAGTTAACGCTCTAGGCATTTAAAAATGCCTACTCACTCTGAGCTAACTAATAACTGCCACTGGTAATCTTATCTGATAAAAACACATAGCGAACTCAAAACAAACACAAAACAACCTCAAAGTAATCAGAACTGTGTTAATCACACGCGATCTACATTATGGTGTCGTGTTTTTACACTCCGGGTATATTTCTCACTCATTACAGCCGCGCAGCGCGTCTCTGCTTCAGTTTCCGAAACTCCCGGCTGTCAAAAATCCTCTCCGTCTCTCTTGCAAACAACCAATCACATTTCACACTCCATACCGGAAGGCGGGACTAAACGCATATAAACCAATCATGAAGGAACACCTAACAAACTTGTTAGTCCCTTGTATTTTTGTGAAGAGTGATCAAACTTGCTATCTGATCATGTTCTTAAAGACATAGACGCATATTATAACACATCAACATAAGGATGTATAAATATTCACAAATGAATGCCAAACACGTTTTAGAGTCAGTTCTGTTGTTGAACCAACATGAATAAATAAATAAATAACCTTAAGATTATTTCAAAACTTAAAACTTGTAAAATTTCATTCTACTGGGTTACATATATATATATATATATATATATATATATACAGTATACACAAGCTGTTCTGTCACTCTGTTGCCTAAATTTTCCCTTCTCCCCTCACACATTTAGCAATTGTTGCTGGCATTGAAAAACATCTCTTTGAAGGTGATTCAAAGAATGGAAAATGCCCAAATACTCCCTCAATGATCTCGATAATGAGATGTTCAAGTAAGTGTCTTGCCTTTTGGAGGTTCATTTCATATTTACAAAATTAATTTTCAATCATTTAACGCTTGCTAAATAATGGCTGGATTTTAATTATAACAGTAATTTTTATTTTGATATGTGTATTTGAAGTGAAGCACTTCAACAGATCTGTATCTGTATATTTTTCCATTCTCAGGACTTTCCTGAGTGGACTTGTGGCTGACGCATCCCACAAGGACAGCGATAACACCACGCAGACACAACAACCACTGATAACGGACAAACTGCTGTCTGAGCCCTGCACACAGAGAGACTGTGACGCACCAGAACAGCACCAACTCTCGGCACTCATGGATGATCAGGAAAACAGCCAGGTCACCATATCTCAACAGCCAGAAACCCCAGACCCACAGCCTCTGTCACCAGACACATTCTCACTGTCACCTTGCTCGCCTCTCTTGAATTTTTCAAAAAAGATGGAGGAACTGGTGTTTGCTGGAACTAAACTCTCACATTCCATTGCCGCAAGCCCCCAGTTACAAAGCAAAAGTCAGCCTGCCTCACACCCATCTCTGAGCCCACCTCGCCCTACACCTAGGAGAGGCCTCAGTTCTTTGCGACAGCGGCAGGTCCCAAAAAACACCTTATCTTCAGCTGGTGAACCTAAAAGCTGCCATTGATGTGTCCCGGGTGCCTGCTTAGACAACAGACCCAGATAGCAAAATGACATCATTTCAACCTAAAATCAACGTTTCTTTTGACATCGATTCAACATCGTTTTGCTCATCGGGGTAATGTTGAAACGACGTCAGGCACACCATTCAAATCTAACCTGAAATCGACACAATTGGTTACTTACCCAACGTTGAATCGATGTTGATATTCAGTCGATCGAAACGACGTTATAGAATCCACACATTTTCAACATGTAATCAACCTAATTGGTTTGTCCACCTGACGTTGAAATGATGTTGATTTATAGTTGATTGGAACAACGTAGAATCCACACATTTTCAACATATAATCGACCTAATTGTTTTGTCTATCTGATGTTGAAATGATGTTGATTTATAATCGATTAAAACAACGTGGAATCCACACATATTCAACATATAATCAACCTAATTAGTTTGTCTATCTAATGTTGAAACGATGTTGATTTTAAGTCGATTGGAACAACATAGAATCCACACATATTCAACATAAAATCTATCTAAATGATTTAACGTTTAAATGAATACTTAAACAACATTTTCAACATTAAACCAATCCATATGACCTAATCACCATTTTTTTACAAGAATACATAATATAATTTATTCTGTATATATGACAAAACACACCACAATCTGTCATCATTTTTTATTGATACAAACACACAGCTGTGAATATCTGTTAAGAGCATCCATTCATTCAAACCTTCTACACTTAAACAAACAGAGAAAACATTTAAATTACTGACTAAAATAGTCAAAACCATTTACTCAAAGTAAAACTGTAGAATATTAAATACATTTGTCTATTTGTGTTCTATTTCAACATGTATTTTTCATTAGAGTAAAAAATGCATTTTATTTCAGATGTGCATAGTAACAAAATTAACAAAACACAGGTTTAAATCACAATGTTTAAACTGTTTAAAGAACAACATTTATTTAATGAATTTAGAAAGATACAATCACAGAAACTAAAATTCAGATGCAACCATAGAAAAAATATTCTTGCTGGATTAGCAAGGTCAATAAATAAAAACAAATTATTTTAGGTTGTGTGAAACTATCGGGAAGCTATTCGTCTACAGTGCCACCATTTACTAGAATTCCATCTCGGATTTTCCAGAAATACGAAGTATTAGTGACCCAGACACTTGTCTGAGAACAAGCTTCAAATATTACAACAACCGGTAAGAATTGCAAGCTTGTTTATTAATTACAATTATTATTATTTTTTTCAAAATATCATTGTTTAATGACTAAATGCAATAAATAAAATACAGTGCTGCGACCAAAGAATGTAACGTATACTGAATAATCATATGCAATGCACATGATCCTATTATAACGATCACTGCGAACAATAAGCTAAGCGTTCATTTTATATACAAACTGTAAATATAAAAACATTTTAAAGCAATGAAAATCTATATGTAAAAAACAAAACTACTTTAAACTGTGTCTCGTCAGAGCTGAGCATACATTTTATTTCAGTAAAAAACAGTCCTCTTCATAATATTTCTATTTATTTCTTCTTTGTAATATGGTATGAATTTAAAAAATACGGACTTTCCTTTACGTCTCCTATTCAGTTTTTTTACTTCCTGCTCTCCATCCTAATTTCAAATTTAAATTCCACACCAGGCCAGTAAAAAATTTTTTTTTTTTTTTTTTTTTTAAAGTGTTGAGCCCTGTTGAGTAATTCTCCTTCTCATTAAAACTCAAATGTGCATTGTGTTGTGACAATTACTTAAGATTTTTGTAACAATAAAGATGCATTTAATACAACCATAAAAACGCTAAAAGATTGTCAGTACACTGTACTATAGGCACAACCAGTCGTTTGGTCTCTTTGTGTGAGAGAGGAAAAAAAACATTTGCAACTTGTTAAAAAAAAAAAAAAAAAAAAAAAAACTTTCTCAGACTTCAAATTAACTGGTCACTAACAGAAACTTCAGTCATGGGTGCTGTTCTTTCGCTCCAGTAATACCTTCAGAGAACATAATAGTCAGTGATCCATACATAGGCAGAGAGATTAGTGTGGTGTAGGCAGAACTGGAATAGACGTCTGTCCAGGCACAGGTTACAGATCTTGATGTCTTCAACTGGAGATTTCAGAGAAACTGCCATTAAAAAAAATTGTAAGAAAAAAAAACATGTTACTCAGTAGGAAAATCTCACCAGGTTCAGTATCTACTATTACAAAGTACAATTCCAAGGTAAATTTTCAGTTCAACCCACAGTATTGGTACCATAAAATTGCCACAATTTTTGACTCCTCACACAGAATATTAAGTTAACATGGTATTTTGTTAGAAATTAAATGATCTTGGATTTCATTTTCTTGTGAAATTCTAAAAAGCTTAATGATATTAAATATTTTTCAAAATAAATGCGTTTACAAACATTTGTTTAGATACTTGTACAAGTAAACTGCAGTAACCTCAAGAGAAAAGCTTGTTGACAAAATAAATTTTAATAAACAGGAAAAAAAAAAAAAAATGCACACCAGAACATAGCACTACAATCAGAAAAAAAACAGACAAGCATGGTTTGTGAACAATTGAGGTAAAGTTGGTTTTATATTCGGATATTCAGACATTCTCCTCAATAATATAATGTCAGAAAAGTATTCTTTGCAAATTCTAAATAGGGAAATCATATTAGCAGCAAATGACTATCAAAGTACAACATTGTTTACAGTCAACTAAACAGTGTTTATGTTGTTTTGAAGTCACACTTGCATGCTAATTTCGATCGAATATTCAAAGTAACATGGTAAACAATATACAGACTTCTACATGAACGAATGTGCGAATATAAAACCAACTTTACCTCTATAAGCTTTTCCCATTCAATGCTGTGGACCGTCTCTGGCGAAGAGTTCGTCACTAAATGTAGAAAAAAATAGAGCAAACAAAACAGTAAACTGACAGCGATTCACTTCGCTAGCGTAATAACGTGTTGAAAAATCTCGTTTAACGTTAGCTCGATGATGCGTAATGTTATTTGCGAACCGTTTCTCATAACTTAGCCTATACGTTAGCTAGAGCAACATTAACTTACATATGTGTTTTATGCTCATTCCAAATCGATTTGACAGATCATCTTATATTTTACACAGGTTAAAAAGCATTGAAGTCATAAAGTGAAGTTAATCGTGTTGAAATCGAAAATTAAATAACCAAAACAGCTTTTCATTTACCTTAACGTTACCTTTATAGATCAGCTGCAGTTAATAGCCTGGGTACGCACAGGGCGACATGGGCTTACTAAAAAAACGTATAGGAAGTGGTAAAGTGTTAATTTACACATCTAAAAAGTTACATTTTGACATAAATTCTTGGGAATACGACAAATAAAACATGTGAAACGTCGAATACGACGTGCTTACCTTACAGTTCCGTCCGCTGCCTTCGGTTTGTTAGTTGATTCAAATGATGAGCAGCACCTGCGCCTCACGCTGACTCGCGCAGAAGAACCGACTCCGAGTCCACCAATCAAGTTTCAACATCGAACCAGTGTTATGATTTCGACCAGATGCGTCGGGTAGCCTATATGTTGAAGAGTCAACTTCATTTCGACATTGAATCAATGTTTTATTCTCGATGTAATAACCTTCCGACGTACCGACCAAATAAAGAACATTGATTCAATGTCGAAATTTGATCGACGACTGATACTGACGCTTATAACCAATAATCGACATTGATTCAATGTCGGCTTGCTATCTGGGTAACCTTATTCCCGCAACAGGAAGTCTGAAGATGACAGCAGCACACAACACAAAGCATATTTTCATCATTAATGTCACCTTTTTGCCTCTTTATGCATCACAACCGTGCCAGGGGAGGATTGTAAGAGTCTAAATTACCATATGCATTTGTTTATATGGCAAAACATGTCTTTCACCAGAGAAGGTCCATACTGACTCCAAGGGCAGATACTGATAAGATCAGGGCCTGGTGTGTGGACTTTAAGGGTTTTACGATGTGGTCACATGTTGATTGATCATTTGAATGTCAAAGCATTTGGGCTTTAGTCATATGATCAAGAAGATACAAAATAGCTGGTAAAACTTGTCTCTGTCTCTTTTCCTGGTCTGCTATTTTTTCCTTCTCTGAACTTTCCTGAGCTCTGCTCCTCTTCTCCCCTTTTCCCTCCCTCTCCCTCTGGTCACTTTAAAATTACATTTAAGCAGGGTGCAATTTATATTATATGTTTTAATCATTTCATGTTTTATCATTTTAGACAGTTATTTGTAACTACTGCAGTTGTAACCATAGAGAATTATTGTCATTAAATCATTTCATTTTCAAGTATTTGTGAATTACTTTTGATTTAACATCAACACTTAATTGCTCCATATTGCAATACAATACAGTCACATAATAGCAAAGCTCTCCCACATTTTAGGCTATTAATACTGCCCTTATTTCCGTTTTTGGTATAAGATTGCAGAAGAATGGTTTGACTAGAAATGTACAGTTTTTTACCAACATGCTGATAACTTTTTAGTCACTCGGCAGAACTACAGTTCGAACCGCTGTGGTCAAAATACCATTCTACACTTACAGGACCTGGCATTCCCAGGTAGTCTCCCATCCAAGTACTAACCAGGCCCAACCATGCTTCACTTCCAAGCTCAAACAAGATCAGGTATACACAGTGTGGTGTGGCTATAAATGAAAAGAGGAGTCAAGAGCTGTGTTACGTCCTTTTAGATGCTAATATTAAATTAAGGGGATTTGACGTAACATATTATAGTTTAGTGTGTGACCAAATGGAGGGAGAAAGAAAAGCACTGAAAACCGAGTATCACTGCAATTATTTATTGCCCATACTTCCAGTGAAACCAGTGAAAATATATTATACAGTGAAAGAAAAATATTTACAATAAATTACCTGTTGAGAGGAGGTAGAGGTGCTTAAATCAAAGAAATAAATATAACAAAAACACACTATCTGTATTAAACAACTAAACTAAATATGAAAACAAAAGCATGAAAAGAAACATCTTCAACGTACCAAAGGTCTTAACTAAACTACTCTAAATAAAAACAAAACATACACAAAACAGCACACTCTCCTAAACCTAATGAAAGTAAAACATAATGGGATCCTGAGTGTTGTATATGTATATCGCGCGACTCAATCCTACACCCTCTCCGAGGTATCACTCAAAAGCATCAGTTAACTGTACAAGTTCACAAGCAAACACATTGCAATTTCAAATCTCACAATACTTTAGACAAGAGCATTAAATCACAAGCAAAGGAAACACATTCTCTCAGACTAGTCCTCGCAAGAGAGACTGTCCTCATTGAGACCCACAGAAAGAGTGAGAGCGAGATAGAGAGAGAGAGAGATCGCCATTGCAGTTTGGGCTTGTGTGACCGGTCCTCGGTTTACTCCGTGTTTTGTGTTAGGCGAAAGGAACCAGGCACATGGGAGGAAACTGCTTTTTATTCTGCATGAATAAAATAAGCAAAGTCACATCAAGCTGAGTCTGTGGCCCTCTTTACGACACCAACCTATCAGTGAAAGGGATCATTTTCACCACAAAACTTGCACACTCATGCTCACTCATGCTTATGAACTTCACAAAATACATGCTTTATATAACCCACACATCCTCTCATACATGTTCAAACAACAGTGAGATGCATTTCAGAATGAAACTCTGCATGTATTATTGTAATAAACAACACTTATATAACATGTTTTAACCGGAGCTTCAATTTACCTCACCTCTCCTCAATCGCGTTTGCCGCGAACTGAGCGAGAGCAGGTGGAACCAAAAAACGGCACTTAAAGGGGCCACGTACCATTTTCCGCAATGCACCAATACATTGAAAACAAACACAACTATGAAATCATTTACTCTGAAATATAAGAAATTTAAAGAACAACTTTGAAAATATGACATTAAATAAAATTATTTGATGATTACAAGAAAAACTTTGAGTGAAATTAATATATATATAACACCTGTTACACTTGGATTGTAAACGCTACGCCGCCCAGCGATTGGTGGCGCGAATCCAGCGTCAGCAGCATGAAATGCGGATCCTCCAATGCCGTTCGTACCTGTAACACACGTAAAACGACACACCCACATACAAACAAACGCACACACATAGTACTAAAATACATTCTGCGATCGAACGTAACACTCCCCCTCTCAAGACTTTACATAAAGCAACATTAACCTCCAGATAAAGTGTCAGCAACGACATTTTCAGATCCTTACTTATGCTTTATGGATAAGTTATAATTTTGTACAACCAACGCATAAGGCGTTGATTGTGATTGTGCATTCTTGACAGAAACACTAGGGGATTATGGTCAGTGTATACAATAACAGGCAAAACTGATGATCACATAAACTTTACAAAACTGCAAGGACAAAATCAGAGCCAAAGTTTCCTTTTCAGTGGTGGAATAGTTACGTTGGCGTCTATTAAATTTACGTGAAAAGTAGCAGATTGGATGATCAAAACCAACATCATCTTCCTGAACAAGCACAGCGCCAACACCCAATGAACTAGCATCAACTTCTATTTTGAATGGACGTGAGAAGTCAGGTGCAGCGAGAACAGGTGCACAAGTAAGCAACAACTTAACATTCTCAAAAGTCTGCTGGCATGCATCAGACCACACAAAATCAGTTTTTGGACTCAACAAGCTGGTCAAAGGATAAACAACAGTCGAAAAATTACGACAGAAACTCCTGTAATAACCAGACTTTCCTAAAAAGCGACGCAAATCGCGTCTCGTTGTAGGAACAGGAAACTCAGCTATAGCTGTCACTTTGGCACTAACAGGGCGAACTTGACCTTGACCTACTTCTTTTCCCAAATAAGTGATCGTTGCTTGTCCAAATTCACACTTGGCTAAATTAATAGTCAAAGACGCATCAGATAACCGTTTAAAAACAGTACAAAGTGCAGATAAATGCTCCTCCCAGTCACAAGAATAGATAACCAGATCATCTAGGTATGCATTACAGTTTGGAACTCCAGACAATACAATGTTTACAAGGCGCTGGAATGTTGCAGGAGCGTTTTGTAACCCGAAAGCCACTACTTTGTATTGTAGGACGTTATCTGGTGTAACGAACGCCGAAATTAGTGCAGCTCGCGGCGTTAGTTTCACTTGCCAATAACCCTTGAGAAGATCTAATTTAGTGACAAATTTCGCTGAACCCAAATTGTCAATGCAGTCTTCCATTCTAGGCAATGGATAACTATCTGGCACTGTTACGCAATTTACCTTTCGATAATCCGTGCAAAAACGGAATGTACCGTCAGCTTTTGGCACGAGCAGACAAGGAGAGCTCCAGGGACTATGACTAAACACACAGCAGTAACTGCAGCAGCTAAGGGTACAGAGGAAACAACAGTGAGTTGTTTCTTCTCAAAATTATTTCCTAGGATAATACAACTTAAGCAACTTAAGCATGTTAATGTGACAAGTGCGAATTTTTCTTTTTCGATCAGATGTGTTTATTAAATTGAAAATCTTGAAAAAAATGAAAATCTTGAAAAAAAGAAAATCTGGGAAAAAACGAAAATCCTGAAAAAAACTTGAAAAAAAAAATCTTGAAGAAAATGCAAAATTTTGAAAAATAATAAAAGTTTTGAAAAATAAAATTTTTGAAAAATGATAAAAATTTAGAAAAATATTAAGTTTTTTGAAAAATGATAAAAAATTTTGAAAAATAAAATTTTTGAAAAATGATAAAAATTTTGAAAAATGATAAAAATTTTGAAAAATAATACAAATTTAGAAAAATGATACATATTTTGAAAAAAAATGAAAATTTTGAAAAATGATAAAAATTTTGAAAAATAATACAAATTTTGAAAAATAACAAAAAAATGAAAATTTTGAAAAATGATAAAAATTTTGAAAAATAATACAAATTTTGAAAAATGAAACTTTTTTGAAAAATTATACAAATTTTGAAAAATAATAAAAATTTTGAAAAATGAAATTTTTTTGAAAAATGATATAAATTTGAAAAAATAATAAAATTTTTGAAAAATGATAAAAAATTTGAAAAAAAATGAAAATTTTGAAAAATTACAAAAATTTTGAAAATGACAAAAATTTTGAAAAATGATAAATTTTGAAGAATAATACAAATTTTGAAAAATAACAAAAATTTTGAAAAATGATAAAAATTTTGAAAAATAATACAAATTTTGAAAAATAATACAAATTTTGAAAAATTATAAATATTTTGAAAAACGATAAAAACTTTGAAAAATGATACAAATTTTGAAAAATAACAAAAATTTTGAAAAATGATAAAAATTTTGAAAAATGATAAAAAAAATTGAAAAATAATTCAAATTTTGAAAAAAAATAAAAATTTGGAAAAATGATGAAAATTTTGAAATATGATACAAATTTTGGAAAATAATAAAAATTTTAAAAAATACAATTTTTGAAAAATACATATTTTGAAAAAAAAATGAAAATTTTGAAAAATGATAAAAAATTTTGAAAAAAATGAAAATTTTGAAAAATAACAAAAATTTTGAAAAATGAAAAAAATTTTGAAAAATAATACAATTTTGAAAAATACATATTTTGAAAAAAAAATGAAAATTTTGAAAAATGATAAATTTTGAAGAATAATACAAATTTTGAAAAATAACAAAAATTTTGAAAAATGATAAAAATTTTGAAAAATAATACAAATTTTGAAAAAAATGAAAATTTGGAAAAATTATGAAAATTTTGAAAAATGATACAAATTTTGGAAAATAATAAAAATTTTAAAAAAATACAATTTTTGAAAAATACATATTTTGAAAAAAAAAAATGAAAATTTTGAAAAATGATAAAATTTTGAAAAAAAATGAAAATTTTGAAAAATGATAAAAATTTTGAAAAATAATACAAATTTTGAAAAATAACAAAAAATGAAAATTTGAAAAATGATAAAAATTTTGAAAAAAAATGAAAATTTTGAAAAATGATAAAAATTTTGAAAAATAATACAAATTTTGAAAAATAACAAAAAAATGAAAATTTTGAAAAATGATAAAAATTTTGAAAAATAATAAAAATTTTGAAAAATAACAAAAATTTTGAAAAATGATAAAAATTTTGAAAAATCATAAAAATTTTGATAAATCATAAAAATTTTGAAAAATAATTCAAATTTTGAAACAAAATGAAAATTTGGAAAAATGATGAAAATTTTAAAAAATGATACAAATTTTGATAAATAATACATATTTTGAAAAAAAATGAAAATTTTGAAAAAAGATAAAAAATTTGAAAAATGATACAAATTTTGAAAAATAACAAAAATTTTGAAAAATGATAAAAATGATAAAAATTTTGAAAAATAATTCAAATTTTGAAAAAATGAAAAAAAAATTGAAAAATAATAAAAATTTTGAAAAATGGTAAAAATCTTGAAAAATGATACAAATTTTGAAAAATGAAACTTTTTTGAAAAATTATACAAATTTTGAAAAATAATAAAAATTTTGAAAAATGAAATTTTTTTGAAAAATGATGTAAATTTGAAAAATAATAAAATTTTTGAAAAATGATAAAAAATTTGAAAAAAATGAAAATTTTGAAAAATAACAAAAATTTTGAAAATGATAAAAATTTTGAAAAATGATAAATTTTGAAAAATAATAAAAAAATTGAAAAATGATAAAAATTTTGAAAAATGATAAAAAATTGTGAAAAATGATACAAATTTTGAAAAATGATACAAATTTTGAAAAATAAAAAAAAATTGAAAAATTTTTTTTTTGAAAAATGATAAAAATTTTGAAAAAGTTTTTTGAAAAATGATACAAATTTTGAAAAATAATACAAATTTTGAAAAAAATTGAAAATTTTGAAAAATTATAAAAATTTTGAAAAATAACAAAAATTTTAAAAAATGATACAAATTTTGAAAAATAATACAAATTTTGAAAAATAATAAATATTTTGAAAAAAAAAGAAAATTTTGAAAAATGATAAAAATTTTGAAAAATAATACAAATTTTGAAAATAAAAAAATGAAAATTTTGAAAAATGATAAAAATTTTGAAAAATGATAAAAATTTTGAAAAATCATAAAAATTTTGAAAAATGATAAAAATTTTGAAAAATCATAAAAATTTTGAAAAATAATTCAAATTTTGAAACAAAATGAAAATTTGGAAAAATGATGAAAATTTTTAAAAATGATAAAAATTTTGAAAAATAATAAAAATTTGAAAAATGATACAAATTTTGAAAAATAACAAAAATTTTGAAAAATGATAAAAATTTTGAAAAATGATAAAAATTTTGAAAAATAATTCAAATTTTGAAAAAAATGAAAATTTGGAAAAATGATGAAAATTTTGAAAAATGATACAAATTTTGGAAAATAATAAAAACTTTAAAAAATACAATTTTTGAAAAATACATATTTTGAAAAAAAAATGAAAATTTTGAAAAATGATAAAAATTTTGAAAAATAATACAAATTTTGAAAAATAACAAAAATTTTGAAAAATGATAAAAATTTTGAAAAATGATACAAATTTTGAAAAATAAAAAAATGAAATTTTGAAAAATATAAAAATTTTGAAAAATGATAAAAAATTTTGAAAAATAATACAAATTTTGAAAAAATAACAAAAATTTTGAAAAATGATAAAAATTTTGAAAAAGTGATACAAATTTTGAAAAATACAAAAAATGAAAATGTTGAAAAATGATAAAAAGTTTGAAAAATAATACAAATTTGAAAAATAACAAAAAAACTGAAAATTTGTAAAAATGGAATAAAAATTTTGAAAAAGAATACAAATTTGAAAATGAAAACTTTTTTGAAAATTATACAAATTTTGAAAATAATAAAAAGTTTTGAAAAATAGAAATTTTTTGAACAAATGATATAAATTTGAAAAAATAATAAAATTTTTGAAAAATGATAAAAAATTTGAAAAAAAATACAAATTTTGAAAAATAACAAAAATTTTGAAAAATGATAAAAATTTTGAAAAATAATACAAATTTTGAAAAATTATAAATATTTTGAAAAACGATAAAAACTTTGAAAAATGATACAAATTTTGAAAAATAACAAAAATTTTGAAAAATGATAAAAATTTTGAAAAATGATAAAAAAAATTGAAAAATAATTCAAATTTTGAAAAAAAATAAAAATTTGGAAAAATGATGAAAATTTTGAAAAAAGATACAAATTTTGGAAAATAATAAAAATTTTAAAAAATACATATTTTGAAAAAAAAAATGAAAATTTTGAAAAATGATAAAAATTTTTGAAAAAAAATGAAAATTTTGAAAAATAACAAAAATTTTGAAAAATGAAAAAAATTTTGAAAAATAATACAAATTTTGAAAAATACATATTTTGAAAAAAAAATGAAAATTTTGAAAAATGATAAATTTTGAAGAATAATACAAATTTTGAAAAATAACAAAAATTTTGAAAAATGATACAAATTTTAAAAAATAACAAAAATTTTGAAAAATGATAAAAATTTTGAAAAATAATACAAATTTTGAAAAATAACAAAAATTTTGAAAAATGATAAAAATTTTGAAAAATGATAAAAAATTTGAAAAAAATGAAAATTTTGAAATATAACAAAAATTTTGAAAATGATAAAAATTTTGAAAAATGATACAAATTTTAAAAAATTATAAAAAATTGTGAAAAATGATACAAATTTTGAAAAATGATAAAAATTTTGAAAAATGAAAAAAAAAATAGAAATTTTTTTTTTTTGAAAAATTATAAAAATTTTGAAAAAGTTTTTTGAAAAATAATACAAATTTTGAAAAATAACAAAAAAATGAAAATTTTGAAAAATGATAAAAATCTTGAAAAATAATACAAATTTTAAAAAATAAAAATTTTGAAAAATAATACATATTTTTTAAAAAAATGAAAATTTTGAAAAATGATAAAAATTTTGAAAAATGATAAAAAATTTGAAAAAAATGAAAATTTTGAAAAATAACAAAAATTTTGAAAATGATAAAAATTTTGAAAAATGATACAAATTTTAAAAAAGGATAAATAATTGTGAAAAATGATACAAATTTTGAAAAATGATAAAAATTTTGAAAAATGAAAAAAAAAATTGAAAATTTTTTTTTTTGAAAAATTATAAAAATTTTGAAAAAGTTTTTTGAAAAATAATACAAATTTTGAAAAATAACAAAAAAATGAAAATTTTGAAAAATGATAAAAATCTTGAAAAATAATACAAATTTTAAAAAATAAAAATTTTGAAAAATAATACATATTTTTTAAAAAAATGAAAATTTTGAAAAATGAAATTTTTTTGAAAAATGATGTAAATTTGAAAAATTTTTGAAAAATACATATTTTGAAAAAAAAATGAAAATTTTGAAAAATGATAAAAATTTTGAAAAATAATACAAATTTTGAAAAATAACAAAAAAATGAAAATTTTGAAAAATTATAAAATTTTTGAAAAATAATAAAAATTTTGAAAAATGAAATTTTTTTGAAAAATGATGTAAATTTGAAAAATTTTTGAAAAATACATATTTTGAAAAAAAAATGAAAATTTTGAAAAATGATAAAAATTTTGAAAAATAATACAAATTTTGAAAAATAACAAAAAAATGAAAATTTTGAAAAATTATAAAATTTTTGAAAAATAATAAAAATTTTGAAAAATAACAAAAATTTTGAAAAATGATAAAAATTTTGAAAAATCATAAAAATTTTGAAAAATAATTCAAATTTTGAAACAAAATGAAAATTTTGAAAAAAGATAAAAAATTTGAAAAATGATACAAATTTTGAAAAATAACAAAAATTTTGAAAAATGATAAAAATGATAAAAATTTTGAAAAATAATTCAAATTTTGAAAAAATGAAAAAAAATTTGAAAAATAATAAAAATTTTGAAAAATTGTAAAAATCTTGAAAAATGATACAAATTTTGAAAAATGAAACTTTTTTGAAAAATTATACAAATTTTGAAAAATAATACAAATTTTGAAAAATGAAATTTTTTTGAAAAATGATGTAAATTTGAAAAATAATAAAATTTTTGAAAAATGATAAAAAATTTGAAAAAAATGAAAATTTTGAAAAATAACAAAAATTTTGAAAATGACAAAAATTTTGAAAAATGATAAATTTTGAAAAATAATAAAAAAATTGAAAAATGATAAAAATTTTGAAAAATGATACAAATTTTGAAAAATGATACAAATTTTGAAAAATAATAAAAGTTTTAAAAAATAAAAATTTTGAAAAATAATACATATTTTTAAAAAAATGAAACTTTTTTGAAAAATTATACAAATTTTGAAAAATAATAAAAATTTTGAAAAATGATATAAATTTGAAAAAATAATAAATTTTTGAAAAATGATAAAAAATTTGAAAAAAAATGAAAATTTTGAAAAATTACAAAAAATTTTTAAAAATGATAAAATTTTGAAAAATGATACAAATTTTGAAAAATGATACAAATTTTGAAAAATGATAAAAATTTTGAAAAATGATGAAATATTTTGAGGAATAATACAATTTTGAAAAAATAAACAAAAATTTTGAAAAATGAATAAACAATTTTGGAAAAATAATACAAATTTTTGAAAAATGATAAAATTTTTTGGAAAAATGATACAAATTTTGGAAAAATGATACAAATTTGAAAAAAGGATTCAAAATTGGAAAAAATTGATAATATTTTGAAAAATGATCCAAATTTGAAAAATCATAACAATTTTGAAATAATTCCAATTTGAAAAATGTGATAAAACAATTTGAAAATGATACAAATTTGAAAAATGATAACATTTGTAAAAAAAAATGAAAATTTTGAAAAAAAATGAAAAAATTTTTGAAAAAAAAATGAAATTTAGGAAAAATGAAAAAATGTTTGAAACAATGATACCAATTTGAAAAAATAATACAAATTTTGAAAAAAAATGAAAAATTTCTAAAAACTTACTAAAAATTTTGAAAAAAAAAATGAAAATTTGAAAAATGATAAAAGATTTTAAAAAATAACAAAAATTTTGAAAAATAACAAAAATTTTGAAAAATGATACAAATTTTGAAAAATAATAAAAATTTTAAAAAATAAAAATTTTGAAAAATAATACATATTTTTTAAAAAAATGAAACTTTTTTGAAAAATTATACAAATTTTGAAAAATAATAAAAATTTTGAAAAATGATATAAATTTGAAAAAATAATAAAATTTTTGAAAAATGATAAAAAATTTGAAAAAATGATACAAATTTTGATAAATAATACATATTTTGAAAAAAAATGAAAATTTTGAAAAAAGATAAAAAATTTGAAAAATGATACAAATTTTGAAAAATGATAAAAAAATTTTGAAAAATGATACAAATTTTGAAAAATTATAAAAATTTTGAAAAATAACAAAAATTTAGAAAAATGATACAAATTTTGAAAAATAATACAAATTTTGAAAAATAATAAATATTTTGAAAAAAAAAGAAAATTTTGAAAAATGATAAAAATTTTGAAAAATAATACAAATTTTGAAAAATAAAAAAATGAAAATTTTGAAAAATGATAAAAATTTTGAAAAATAATACAAATTTTGAAAAATAACAAAATTTTTCAAAAATAACTAAAATTTTGAAAAATGATAAAAATTTTGAAAAATGATAAAAATTTTGAAAAATCATAAAAATTTTGAAAAATAATTCAAATTTTGAAACAAAATGAAAATTTGGAAAAATGATGAAAATTTTGAAAAATGATAAAAATTTTGAAAAATAATAAAAATTTGAAAAATGATACAAATTTTGAAAAATAACAAAAATTTTGAAAAATGATAAAAATTTTGAAAAATGATAAAAATTTTGAAAAATAATTCAAATTTTGAAAAAAATGAAAATTTGGAAAAATGATGAAAATTTTGAAAAATGATACAAATTTTGAAAAATAATACAAATTTTGAAAAATAACAAAAATTTTGAAAAATGATAAAAATTTTGAAAAATAATTCAAATTTTGAAAAAAATGAAAATTTGGAAAAATGATGAAAATTTTGAAAAATGATAAAAATTTTGAAAAATAATTCAAATTTTGAAAAAAATGAAAATTTGGAAAAATGATGAAAATTTTGAAAAATGATACAAATTTTGAAAAATAATACAAATTTTGAAAAATAACAAAAATTTTGAAAAATGATAAAAATTTTGAAAAATTATACAAATTTTGAAAAATAACAAAAAAATGAAAATTTTGAAAAATGATAAAAATTTTGAAAAATAATACAAATTTTGAAAAATAACAAAAAATCGAAAATTTTGAAAAATGATAAAATTTGAAAAATAATACAAATTTTGAAAAATGAAACTTTTTTGAAAAATTATACAAATTTTGAAAAATAATTAAAATTTTGAAAAATGAAATTTTTTTGAAAAATGATATAAATTTGAAAAAATAATAAAATTTTTGAAAAATGATAAAAAATTTGAAAAAAAATGAAAATTTTGAAAAATTACAAAAATTTTGAAAATGATAAAAATTTTGAAAAATAATACAAATTTTGAAAAATACATATTTTGAAAAAAAATTGAAAATTTTGAAAAATGATAAATTTTGAAGAATAATACAAATTTTGAAAAATAACAAAAATTTTGAAAAATGATAAAAATTTTGAAAAATAATACAAATTTTGAAAAATAACAAAAATTTTGAAAAATGATAAAAATTTTGAAAAATAATACAAAATTTTGAAAAATGATAAATATTTTGAAAAATGATAAAAACTTTGAAAAATGATACAAATTTTGAAAAATAACAAAAATTTTGAAAAATGATAAAAATTTTGAAAAATGATAAAAAATTTTGAAAAATAATTCAAATTTTGAAAAAAAATGAAAATTTGGAAAAATGATGAAAATTTTGAAAAATGATACAAATTTTGGAAAATAATAAAAATTTTAAAAAATACAATTTTTGAAAAATACATATTTTGAAAAAAAAAATGAAAATTTTGAAAAATGATAAAAAATTTGAAAAATAATACAAATTTTGAAAAATAACAAAAATTTTGAAAAATGATAAAAATTTTGAAAAATCATAAAAATTTTGAAAAATAATTCAAATTTTGAAACAAAATGAAAATTTGGAAAAATGATGAAAATTTTGAAAAATGATACAAATTTTGAAAAATAATAAAAATTTTAAAAAATAAAAATTTTGAAAAATAATACATATTTTTTAAAAAAATGAAACTTTTTTGAAAAATTATACAAATTTTGAAAAATAATAAAAATTTTGAAAAATGATATAAATTTGAAAAAATAATAAAATTTTTGAAAAATGATAAAAAATTTGAAAAAAAATGAAAATTTTGAAAAATTACAAAAAATTTTTAAAAATGATAAAAATTTTGAAAAATGATACAAATTTTGAAAAATGATACAAATTTTGAAAAATGATAAAAATTTTGAAAAATGATAAATATTTTGAAGAATAATACAAATTTTGAAAAATAACAAAAATTTTGAAAAATGATAAAAATTTTGAAAAATAATACAAATTTTGAAAAATGATAAAATTTTTTTGAAAAATTATACAAATTTTGAAAAATGATACAAATTTTGAAAAATGATAAAAATTTTGAAAAATGATACAAATTTTGAAAAAAAAATTGAAAATTTTGAAAAATAATAAAAATTTTGAAAAAAAAATTGAAAATTTTGAAAAATAATACAAATTTTGAAAAATAACAAAAATTTCAAAAATGATAAAAATTTTGAAAAATGATAAATATTTTGAAAAATGATACAAATTTTGAAAAATCATAACAATTTTGAAAAATAATTCAAATTTTGAAAAATGATAAACAATTTGAAAAATGATACAAATTTTGAAAAATGATAAAAATTTTGAAAAATAACAAAAGTTTTGAAAAATGATAACATTTTGAAAAAAAATGAAAATTTTGAAAAAAAATGAAAATTTTGAGTCATTGAGTCATGTCATCTACACTGTTATACTGCATCTGTACTGCCACTGTCTCAGCAATAACACAGTGCTATTTGTCTGTCATGGATGGAACTGCATTGTATTATTTTATTCCTAATATATTTTGCTCAATAATCATGCTTACAAGCTAAGATATCGTCTGTGTTTCTGTGATTATCCATGAACGTGACAGAACTTCACATTTATGCTATCCTAGGTGACTCCGATTTCTTGATAGATCGGTAGTAATAAGCTCTCACTGAGATCTTATTCTTGCCGTTTTACCTGACACCTTGAGACAGAATTATGTACACTGCGTGCGGTGTTGTAGTGCACATCCGAACAATCATTTGCACATCGTTGACCGTAATTCCCACAAACAGCGAGTACATTTTGACGACTCTGCCATAATAGTGTTTACCTCCGCTTAAAATCACCCGGACCGGAACTTGGACGACGGTTTTAGACAAACGCAGAAGTAATGCGTGCATATAGCCTATTCACGTTCACGTGATTTAGCTCATAAATGGCATACAGTACCTTCAGCACCCTGCAGATGGCAATATCGCTTTGTCCGCCTAACAAATTACCCGTGGTAGATAAAGATGCTGACTTGTCACGAACAATCACAATGTAATGAGTAACGGTAAGCATCCGTTCAAATGTAGTGGAGTAAAGAGTACATATATTCAATCAAACATGTAGTCAAGTAAAAAGTTGTAAAAGTTGCTTATATTTTTGATACTCAGTACAAGCACAAAGTAGACAAAAAATACTTAAGTAAAGTAATGAAGTTCAATCGTAAGCTTGGCAAGTGGTTTTGGAGAATTTAATGTTTCCCCATTTAGACAGAATGCCCGAGCATACTGCCCGAGAAGCATTTCAAAGATGGCCACCGAGTGAAATGACTTGTCTTAAAGGGACTTTGTTTAGGTTGTGCTTAGGCTGCATGGACGGCCACTGTACAACATTTACTCATCATCAAATCCATGCTCTCTTGGTTGACCTGAGTGCTGTCTGATGTTCTCTCGGAACATCGGGAGGCTATGTGGTTAAGGGAAGCATTATGTCAAAGCTGATGCTAAAATGGACAAAAGTGTGCAATGATTTAACTGTGACTTTATCTGAAGAGCAATGTCTTGTGTAGATAAGGTCAAGTTGATTGCCTGATTTATGTTTTAACAGACAGTTCAGTGTCTCATTCAACAACGACCGAGGAGACGTGAGTATTGTTTTATTTCTTCTTGCTAAATAAGACTTCAGTGGTCATTTGTGTGGTCTTATTGTGTCAAGATCTGATCTGTCCTCTCTTGTTCACTGCCTATTTTGACTTGTGGCTGCTGTGAATCCATCTCTGACACTGGATTCTCTGTTGGATTTGTTTCTTTCTCTGACTGCATTCTCCATACTACGCCTGGCCTTCGGCTGCGCTCCACGGGCTGCTGTATTCTCCAGTCCAGAGCTTCGATGCCCAGTGTCCAGTGTTAATTATTTAATGTAATCTAAACCTTATTTTATAATGTTTGCTTATAATTAGACCTGTACTGTATTAAATATTGTGAAATATATAGTAAAAAAGTTTGATTATATACATTTGTGTGGCGTTTTTACACTTAAAAGTTTACATATGCAGTTATTAAATTAAAAAGGAAAAATGTAAAAACATATTGTGAAATTAATACTGCTGCGTTAACGCAAGACTCTTATCGCGCGACAAAAAAAAAAATATCGCCGTTAATCTATTCTCAAAGTTGGGTTTGGAGCTGGGTCTATTCTACACAAGCTATGACGACTTTCATCTTGATATTTTAGCGGATGTATACCTGACCGGTGAGCTGTCTGACAAATAAAGTGCCCTTCTGAATCAAATCAGCAGGATGCCCTTTTGGATCTTTCACTTCAAAGTTCGAAGACACTACTGACGTTTACATGGACATCAGTAATCTAGTTATTTGCCTTAATAGAAAATAATATAATTAAGGTGTTTACGTGAAGTGCTTTCATGTAAGAGTTTGACTTTAACTGCAGTTCGACAGTTTCACATTCACTCATGAACAATTCATTCATGCCCCTGTAGGGGAAATTACAGTTTTAACCCAAAGAATGACCAGTCTGTCAGATGAAGAAGAGCCGGAGTCAGAGATTCAAATAAATAAATAAAGTTTACTGAAGATAGTTTGCAGTTTCATCAGCAGAAGCCAGCTTCAACACTCGCAATGAGTTCCTAGGCCGCTCTGTTCACAATTCTGAACAATATCTTAAGCATAAACGTCAGACATTCAATAGACTGTTTAGAACTGACTCCAGACCTGTTAAAAGTATCTACAATCAAATAGAGCACACACACTTAAAGTACAATCTGTTTCTTATCCAAGGCTGAGTGTACTTCTCAGCTGTCTTTATCAAAACTGGTTAAAAACCGGTATAATCTACATTCAGACAGTTAAATTCTTACTACACAAAGTCTATCTTGAATAAAAAGTAAAATCATTTTAAAATAATTAACTGTAAAAATAGCAAAATCACGCCCCACATCCTCAGCTCTCCATCTATCTGTTATCCTGTGGGGGGGACGAATGCCCACCTCTACTATCCTTGTACATTGCGTCAAGGAAGCTTTCATACTACGCATTAACAAAATGCAATGCCATTTACAGTTGCCCATGCCCTTATTAAGACCCCTCGCATGGATATCAGCTTAAACAATTTATTATGTTCCGCCATGCATGTACCATGTTGTAAATGTCATGTCTCATTCTCTCTTGTTTCTCTCATTCCAGACATCTCGACAAACAGCTTAGAAACGGATCCTCATCCAACCAATTACCTGAGTTAAATAATCACCCTGATTATAACTTCTCTGATTTTCCCATTTCAGGTCTAACTCACGGATTCCACCCAGGTGTCTCAGCCTCTCCCGCATACAACCTATGCTGCCCTAATCTACAATCTGCAAAAGACGAACCCGAAACAGTCGATCAGCTAATCAAAAAAGAAACTGATAACGACTTCATGAACGGGCCTTTTACAGCCCCGCCTTTTAATTCATACTGCATTAGTCAATAGGCGTTGCGACCAGAAAATTTTCTAATAAAAATCGCCTCATAATCGACCTGTCTGCGCCTCATAATTCCACTTTTCCCAGCATCAATAGCACCATTCCAATAGACGAATATTCGCTCAACTACCATGATATAGACCAAGCTATTTCTCTTATCAAAACCGCCGGCCGCAACGCATGGCTAGCTAAAGTCGACATTACATCCGCTTTTAAAGTCACGCCAATCCACCCAGATTCCGGCACCTTTTTGGCATTCGCTGGCGCTCCAAATTCTACTTCGCAGTCCGTTTAACTTCGGCTGCAAAAGTAGCCCCAAAAATTTTTGACATGCTCTCAGAAGCAATATGTTGGATACTATCCATCCATTATGGGATTCCTTACCTTATACATCTGCTAGACGACTTCCTCATAGTTCTCCTCCGTCGTCACCTCCAAACAAACATTTAGCGATCACCCAAAAAAAAAAAAAAGTTTTCGCTGACTTAGGAATTCCTCTAGCAGAGAAAGAGAAAATCAACCGCATTACTTATCTTTGTCAAATCTTTCTCGAAAACCATTCATGTACAAAACGCGAACTCCTTTCCATTCTCTGCCACTTAAATTTCGCCATGCGCATTATCCCTCAGGGCCGTCCGTTTATTTCGCACCTGCTCCAACTCTCCACCACAGCCCCCGGGTTAGAAGATATAATCTTTCTCTCTAATCCCAGTCGCGAAGAAATCAGCTTATGGATTTCTTTCCTTAAGCAATGGAACGGCTGTTCCTTTTCCTACAGCGATCTTATAGCATCGCCGGTAGATATTAAATTATTCACTGAAGCCGCCCCTTCAGTCGGTTTCGGGGGATTTTACCAGGGTCGTTGGTTCGCGGCACCCTGGCCCCCCCAAATGTTAGAAATTCCACCAAACAAACAATCCTCCGCACTCTTCGAATTATATCCCGTCGTAGCAGTGGCCATCCTGTGGGGCGAAGAGTGGTCCGCATCCAGCATTCTCATCCACTGAGATAACGAGGCTACAGAACAATGTATTAATAAAGGGCGTTCGCACTCACAGTCACTAATGCCCCTTTTAAGACGCCTCGTCTGGATTGCAGCCACTAAACAATTTCTAATTTCTGCTGAACACGTACCAGGTTGCAAAAAATCAAATTGCTGACTCTCTGTCTCGCTTTCTTTCCAGAAATTTCGGCTATTGGCGCCAGAGGCGGACCCTCATCCAACACCTGTTCCTCCCTATTCAGAGATGACATTGCCATAAACCACCCTCTATACCACCTCCGGGAAACCTCCATGTCTCTCATCCTCCAGGCAGTGGCTCCGAGGACTCTACAATCTTACCTCACAGCATGGAACACCTTATAACACTTTCACTTTCTGTTTGAAATACCTTTCCCAGATTTTTCCCTTCTCTCCATCACCTCATCCAATGCTCATCTACACACCTCAAAAAACATACAAGCCAGTTCAATTAGAAGCTACTTGAGCGGCATTCAGTTTTTTGGCTATAAGTCCATCCACACAGCTCGCACCCTAGACGCCATGTTCACCCTAGCCTTTTATGGCTTCCTTAGATGCTCAGAACTCACTACCACATGCAAATTCTACCCCTCCATTCACCCCACCATATCCGATCTGATTCTGCAGGATAAAGAAACCATTTCTTTCCTCATTAAGCAGAGTAAAACAGATCAAATTCGCAACGGCCATTTTATTTACATTTTCGACCTCCCCTCTCCCACACAGCCATTCCAAACCCTCCTAGCATTCTTACAGCTGAGGAAATCCCAAGATTCCAATCCTTCCTCCCCTCTTTTCACTGACGACGCTAATCGTCCAGTAACCCGTTTTTTGGTTCCAAAAACATCTGAAAGAAACATTACGCCTATCTGGCTTTTCACCTGAATCATTCTCTAGCCACTCCTTCAGAATCGGAGCCGCCACTACAGCTGCCCACAACGGGCTCTCACAAAACCAAATTCAGACCCTCGGCCGCTGGTCTTCAGATGCATTCAAGACATACATCCGACTCAGCAGACATCACCTCAAGGAAGCCCAGCTGTCTCTCACCAGACGACATCCATCATCTGGAGTACAAGGGCACGAGCACGACTCTGCCATTTCCTCTTCCTCCCCCTCTTTCTAGCGTTGAGTTTCTCCGCTACTGTTCTATAATTTCTAGCGTCGAGTTACTCCGCTAAACCCTCTTTTTCTTCTAACAATGCTGTTCTCCCCTATTATTTCTTAATTCTTCAGCGTCGAGTTTCTCCGCTGTTTTCTTTTTCTAGCGTCGAGTTACTCCGCTAATTTTCTTCCTTCCAGCGTTGAGTTCCTCCGCTACTTTTCTCCCACCCACCCCCCCCCGCTTTCTATTATTAAATTTTTAAATTCAGCTCTAATTACTCCCTCTCTATTCTTTTCTTAGCACGAGCTATACTCTGCTCCCCCATCACTTCTCTCATACTCATCCACAGCTCTATCTCCCACGGAGGCCCAAGAGCTTCGACTCCCACGGAGTCACGCCAAGCCCAATCCCCGGCCACCCCCTCACTCATCACGCTTCCAGCAAGAGCCTCCACCGCCCCTTCCTTTCCCAGCTCTTGCAGGCCCCCAACCCACCCCCGCTTCTACTCCCCCGGAGTGCCCCCGAGCCTGACTCTCTCAGGAATCAATCACTGCCCCCCCCAAGCCATTAAAAAACTTATCTTTGCTCCTTCCGCGTTGAGTTCCTCCGCATCTCCTTTCCTGCTTCCTAGCGTTGAGTTTCTCCGCATCTCTTTCCCTTCCTTCAAGCGTAGATTACTTCCGCTCTTTCCTCAACCCCCCCCCCCATTCTCCAGCTCCCCCTCCCCCCTCCAACCCTTACCCCCTTCCAGCGTCGAGTTACTCCGCTACTTTTCTTTTTCAGCGTTGAGTTGCTCCGCTACTCAATCTTCTTCTAGCGTAGAGTATTCCGCTACTCTTTTCTTCCTTCGCATAAGCCCTCACTCCTCAAGCTCTGACTCCCCCGGAGTCTTCCCGAGCTCAGACTCCCCCGGAGTCCTGCCCCAGTCCACCTCCTACAGGAGTCTCCAACGCCCCCTCCCCTTCCCAGACTCCTGCAGGAGGCCAAACATTACAGCTCTAACTCCCACGGAGTCGCCCACAGAGCACTGACTCCCCCGGAGTCAAACATTACCCCCCCCACCCCGGCCAATACATATATCTTCTTTACTTTTCCAGCGTCGAGTTTCTCCGCATCTCCTATTCTCTCCTTCCTAGCGTCGAGTTTCTCCGCACCTTCTTCCCTTCCTTCCAGCATCAAATGCTTCTGCTCTTTCCTCCACCCCCCCCACTCTTCCAACTCCTCTACCCTTCCCACCTCTAAATTCCCAACCCCCTTCTAGCGTCGAGTTACTCCGCTACTTTTCTTTCTTCAGCGTCGAGTTACTCCGCTACTTTCTTTCCTTCCTTCTAGCGTTGAGTTTCTCCGCTACTCTTCTCTATTTTTCGCATAGGCCATCACTCCTCAACTCGGACTCCCACGGAGTCTTCCCGAGTTCGACTCCATCAGAGTCATGCCCCCCCCCCCCGGCCCACTTCACCCCCTCTCCTGCTGGAGTCCTCATCTCCCAATAACCATACTATGACCCCCGCAGGAGCCCGCCCACCCCCGCTCCGACCCCCAAAAGAGCATCCCTTGCATCCGACTCCCCCGGAGTCAACCATAGCCTCCCACGCCAAATCTCAGGCTCTCCTAAGAGCCCGCTTCCAAATTCTGTCCTTCAGGAGCCTCTCTCCCTTCTCCACCTTCAGTTATATCCAGCAGCCGGATATAGCACTGATCCTTAGCTTATTGGGGGGTTTCTTCAATACGCGGCTGCTGTCCCGAGCTAAAAAGCCTTTTGGGGAGTTCTCGAGACCACCTGAGCTCAGACTCTCCTGTCGCCCTTCAAACGGGAGGAAGCCCCGGGCTCAAGGATATTCTGAGCTCAGGGCTCTCTCCCGGGACAGCATGCCAAACACGCTTTATTATCAATCATCAGCTAAGTGTGAACTCTTGAAGTGGGGTTTGTTTACAAACTAATTTCGAGAGGATCACGTGCTTATGATTGAACACAGCTGGTATCGATTAACTCCACATATTGCGCCAATCAGATGAACATAGACCACTATAAATTACCGGAGCACTTTGATCCAGTCATCTTCGTTTGAAGAATCCCCCCTTCCACCCCTACTCCTCCCCTTCTCCGATAGGGCGGCACGGTGGCCAGTGGGTAGCACTGTTGCCTCACAGCAAGAACGTCGCTGGTCCGTTTCCCTCCGGGCCGGTCGGCGTTTCTGTGTGGAGTTTGCATGTTCTCCCCGTGTTCGCGTGGGTTTTCCCCGGGTTCTCCGGTTTCCTCCCACCGTTCAAAAACAGGCACCATAAGAAAATTGACTAACCAAATAGCATTCTAAGGCAACTCTTAGCCAGATACATATCCAGTAGTTCACAGCAGGGGAGTTCTCGAGACCACCTGAGCTCAGACTCTCCTGTCGCCCTTCAAACGGGAGGAAGCCCCGGGCTCAAGGATATTCTGAGCTCAGGGCTCTCTCCCGGGACAGCATGCCAAACACGCTTTATTATCAATCATCAGCTAAGTGTGAACTCTTGAAATGGTTCCTGGAGTTTATAGTAGAGTGAAGGTGATTAATGTGATTAGGAACAGGTGTAGCTAGAACTCACTAGCTAGATAAAGAAGCGGTGGAGGTTTGAAGGCAAGTATGCAATGGAAAGAAGTGAGCTCTGTGGAGGGCGGACGAAGAGAATTTTATGTTTTTTCCAGACAATGAAGCAGTTCCAGAGGTTCAAGTGGTCCTAGCAGAAGCTCTGGAAATATCAGTTCATCTCGTTGACCGTTTGCCTAATGCACTTGGGTTGGTAACCAGAAGATAGTCTTACTGTAACACCCAGGAGTTAAGTAAAAATCTCCAGACTCTTGAAATTAATTGTGGTCCTCTGTCCAAAACAATAGGAGAGAAAGGGGAGACCAAAGTTGAGGAACATGTGGAGTAGAGTTTCAATAGCTTCCATGACTGGGAGGACTCCCTTAAGCGGAGACAGGTGACATGCTTTGTGAAGCTGCTGGATGCTGGTGTTTCGAACAGATGGAGGTAAGTTTGTGACAAAATCAACTGACTAGGCATGTGGGAATCCACCAGCTCCTGGAAAGGATCTTCACCTCTTTGGTCACAGAGATTATGAGGAGATTTGGCAAAACCAGGCTCCAAGTCTTCGGGAGATTCTATGGAACACTTTCCAGGGGCTGGTTTCAGGAGAACAACAACAAGTAAGTACATAGATTTCGAGCACTCTGGAGCACACAGCGAAACACAGGAGAACGAGAAGATTAGGAGCCGGTGAGTAAATGTTGGGTTCATATTCTATATTAAAGACCAGACATTGAACAGAGTGTAAGATGATTTTCTTTATAGTGGTGTGCAGGTGATGTAGCTGGAGGTGATTGTGATCGCTGATTGGGGAAAGAGCCTGGCTTGACTTTGACAATAATGAGAATATTTTTTAAATGAAAGTATTGTTTTTATATTATCCTTGTCACGGTCACACAAGGAAGACAAAGATGGATGCATCTTTAAGGGTATTTATTTGTGCAATGCCACAAATGCTGAGAGATGAAGCAGGTAAGTGGTGTAGCAGAGGGAGAGCGATCTCACACACAGTTTAAATGGTAAGTATCAGATCTTCCAACAAAGACACCAACAAAGCTTTAGTCACTTCCCTTAAGCAGGTGTGTTTGCATCCACAGGAGAAGGAGGACATCCAAGGAAGAGTACAAGAGGAAGAGGGAGAGCAGATGAGGAGAACCATCAGATTTCGGTTCCAGCCGGTGAGTGAATGAATGAGGTGAGTCTTTAGAGTGCATGGGTGATTGTGGGTGCAGGTACAGGAGATCAGTAGGCCCACACGGAATCTGTGCGTACAGAATTCTGCAGATTTTCCGCAGATTTCCGCAGATTTTTAGCCCATCATTAATTCTGTTTATTTACTTAAAGTTAACTATTTACAGTTAATATAATTGGATTTGCATTTTAAACATTAAATACAAGTTAAAAAGCTATTATTTTTGATTTAACATATTAAGGTTTTAGTTATGATACTCCCAAAATAACTCCGCAGAAATCCGCAGATTTTTACCAAAATTCTCCACAGAAATAGCAAAAAACGTCCGCAAATTCCGTCTGGCCCTAGTGATCAGTAATCAGGTGATAGTTCACAGGTGTGGTGTGTGGTGGATGGTGAGGGAGAGCGGTGACAGGAACGAGCTGACGGTGTGACAATCCACTGGCCAACTTTTTGCCTAGATATAGTTATGTGACCTGACCTGTAGCTGTTTCTGGAAAAATAACTGCTTGCTGGTGTGACACTGCGCCTTGATCTCTTGCTGTGCAGTGATGAGTTACTGTATCTTGAAGAAATGCTGTGCCTCGACTCATTACTGCGCTTAGGACTTCTAGATCGATCTTTTTCATGTTGAGAGTCTGAAAAAGACAAAAAGGAATTTTCTTGGACTTTACTAATGATTAGTTATTAAACCTTTAGAAGCACTTGTATTAATTGTACTTCTTATTAATATTGTGTCTTTATGATGAGTCACTTAATGCCTTCCTCATTTGTGAGTGACTGGACAAGTGTCTGCTAAATGACTAAATGTAAAAGTAAACACAAATATTGTTAAATTGATGCAATGAATAAATACTTACTGGTTGTGGGCATTTCTCTGCCTCGAGACCCACCAACAAACTCAGCCTGGCTGCTCAAGGCTGTAATTTTAGAGAACAAAACATGAAAAAAATTATGTCTTAATGCATTTAACTTTTTTTTGTTATGTGCATATAAAAAAATTCTACGCTTTATAAATATTATATATTATAAATATATAATATTATAAATATATTAATATAAATAAATATATAATATTATATATTATGAATAGTACTCACAAGTTGGGGCAACGCACTGGCGCAGTAGGTAGTGCTGTTGCCTCACAGCAAGAACGTCGCTGGGTCGCAGGTTCGAACCTTGGCTGGGCTGAGTCAGTTGGCGTTTCTGTGTGGAGTTTGCATGTTCTCCCTGCGTTTGCGGGAGCTCCGGGTGCTCCGGTTTCCCCCACAGTCCAAAGACATGCGGTACAGGTGAATTGGGTAGGCTAAATTGTCCGTAGTGTATGAGTGTGTGGATGTTCCCAGAGATGGGTTGCAGCTGGAAGGCTGTCCGCTGCGTAAAATTGTGCTGGATAAGTTGGCGGTTCATTCCGCTGTGGCGACCCTGGATTAATAAAGGGACTAAGCTGACAAGACAAAACTCACAAGTTGTCTTTTCAGTTGTCTTATTCCAACCTGGCATTATCTTTTTTGGTGGAATAGGAAAGGCAGGCAGCTTCGTTCCTAATAATACACCATTTAAATCAAACAGTTTGAAACAATATTCATCTCTAAAATTATGAATGTATAGTGAATATAATGCCCTCCCATGAATATTTTACCAGTCATGCTTTCATCCTCCAACTCATCTGAATCTGTTCAAAACAAATCAATTTAAAACATTAATTGCACACAAAAAAACAAATCCATGTTTGACATTTAGTGAGAAACACACCAACAACATAGTCATCAAAGCTTCTTTTAGATCTTTTCCTCTTGCCACCAATTACAACCTCCTCCTCCTCCTCAGCTTGGCTGGTCAAGTTGTAATTTTCACAGTCACGAATATTATCTAGAGATGTATTAAACAATGTAATTACTGTAATAACTCACAAATTATAAAATGTAATGTATGTATTTAATACAATAAAATAAATGTAAAATACACACATAACATTACATTTGTAATTATGTGGTAGTTTGAACCATCCTTTCATTAGAACTTACCTGAAGTTGTTTTTCTTTTAATGATCGGGAACACCAGCCAGTCATCCCGAGGGGGTATTTCTTCTTAAAAGCTTCTTTTGAGCCAATATTTGGCCATCTAACTGTTTTTTTTTTATTTAAATCAATCCACACAGCAAAATCCTCAGAGTAAAATTTACTCATTCAGAGAACATTTGGTCCCTCTCTAAATTGAGTAAAATTTACTCTACAGCAGAGTTAAAGTTAATGAGATGATAAAGGGGTTAATTAAGTGATGATTGAGCATTGATGATGAACACCTGCTGCTAATAAGCAGAAACAGAAGAGAAACATAAAACTACAACTGACTTCAGTCACAGTCGAAGATGAAATAAACTGAAATAAAACACATCAAATCTCTCAAAATTTCACCAGAGGATCATTAAGCAACTCCACAAACAGCAGCTTTACTTATTAACAACCTGTTTGGCCTTACTTCTGCCACACTCTACAACATTCCATATAGTGATATTATTAAGGACTAAGTCATTTTTTACAATAACAATAAAAACACACCACTTTTTGTGTTTTAAGCTGTCACCATTGAGGAGAACAGTAGTTGCTTTACTTGGGCTCTGACTCGATTTCTAAGGTTAGTTTCTCTTTGTTTGCCAGATAGTGTATTGTGGCAAATATTGAATAAAGAGAGTAATTGTGCTCTGGATGATTGATTCTGTGGTGATTTAGTCACTGGTTAAATCAGTAAAATTGGTTTTGACCTATTAAGTCTGAATAGTGTTTTATCACAAATGTAGCACTTTATCAAGAAAATAGAACTCAGTAATACTTTTATCAGCTCATAAAACACATTGAACATCTGAAACACTCAAAACACACAGACATAAAGAATCAGCGTATGCTTCTCAACTATGGTGAGTTTTTTTTTCCTACAGTGCATGCTGGGAACTATGGATGAATGTTAGCAGACACTGCAGCCAAAATAATACAAAACCTCTAACCACTGTTGAGATAGAGACGCTGATTATTGATGTTTGTGTCTCTAAAGTGATTCAGATGCTCAATGTGTTTTAAAAATGCATAAAACCACAGCTGAGGTCCATTCACTTGAAAAACACTCAATTTTGTATCTTACATGATAAACCATCATTTAAACATGATTTACAAAGTCAAACATAATGTCTTATACAGGAACTCTTATCAAGAGTAAAAATCAATACAAGATCAGTCAACCTGATCATAATTTTTTTTTTTTTTCTTTCGAAAAAATTTATTGACATCATTTTCAGCATTTTCGCTTCAACATAATACTTTTAAAAGACACATTACCATTATTAAAACAACATTTCACATCTCCATTTCACCTCACGCTTTCATCACAGTATATATCTATATTTAAAACAACACAATAAAAGAAAAGAAAACCAACATACATCACTCGTTAAAATTGAATAAATACCACATAAATAAATAAAACATTGAATAAAAGTAAAAACTTGGTACATACATAGTTAATAAAGGTGTTTGTTTTCTTCGTACTGTATTTACATTTTTTGTATTTTTTGTGTTGTTTCAAAGTCCATTTGTGTCAAAAGTTTGTGTGTGTGTGTGTGTGTGTATTGCAGGAGTCCATGTTTGTTTTAAAAGGTCCATGTGTGTTTATGTAAAAAGTCCGTAGTAAGATGAGAGCAAATGATGAAATAAAATCCAAGGTGTTCAATAAAAGGAAATTAAAAGTCCCAATCCAAGGCTAAAATAACTAAAAGCAAAACAATTAAAATAACCATAAAAAACCCAAGCAGGAAATAAAAACTGTCTCTTGTGCAGTATCGAGAGTGAGTCTTATCAATAGAGTCCATTCACTCCAGCTCTCCAAGACAGCCACAACCCCCGCACTTTTGGGGCACAGCGGAGATCCCCCTCCTCCGGCCGCTGGCCCGCTGTTCCCGTAGCCAGATTGGTGAGGGTGCATCTACGGGCGGCCAGGTACGGTGACGGCCGGGACCTCCCGTGTGTGACTCCGGCCCCCCTGTTCAGATGACAGAGCCCGGTACCCCTGTATTTTGGCTGCTGCCATGTGTGTGCGTTGTTGCAGGGGTACCGTGACTCGCTTTCCCACCAGCAGGTTCCTGGTGGTCCAGATGGTGTCCTTGATGACGTTTAGGGTGAGCCAGAGCGCGGTGAAATCCTGTGTTGTCAAATCTTTCACGCCCCGGCCCACCCCAAGGATGGCGAGATGGTATTCCATCCGGACCACCCCTGCTGGCAGGCAAGGTATGTAGAGGGGGCCGGTTGCTGTCCACAGGTCCCGCGCAGCGTCGCACTCCCAGAGTAGATGGCGTACTGTCTCTGGGCATGGGCACCCGGGCCGTGGGCAGATGGGATTGCTGGCCATGCCCCTGGAGTGCATGACCGCCCTGACCGGGAGGATCTCATGTGCCACCATCCATGCCAGGTCCTTGTGGCTGTTCTGGAGAGCTGGGTGGGCCACATTCCTCCACACTTGTTGGGCCTCACTTACTGTGAGGCCCGGGACCCGACTCACTTCCTCTCGATCCTGCACAAGAGAGATAAGAGACTTATGGTTACTAAAAGTAGCACACTCTTCTTTTTCCAAATCATATTTTTTTAAAAAGGTCTTTATAAAATTATACTGCTTGGGTAAATTAAAAGCTACTGGAGTTGTTGAATCTGGTTTTAAAACTTTCAAAGAACGTAGGTATGACCCCATCCAAAATCTGGTCATCGCAGCTGTTTTGTTCTCTTTGGATGGGGCCATTGCATATTTAAAATGGAGGGCGGTGAAGCGACTGGCTAAAAACAGGTAGGGGTCCGGGAGGCCTTTTCCACCGTTTTCTTTTCTTTTCTTGACGACCTCCCTCCTCAGTCTTTCCCACTTGGACCCCCACAGGAAATAAAACACCGCCCTCTCCAACTCCAGCAGAAAGTGCCTTGGTGGGCTAAAAACAGAACAGACAAGAAGCATTAGGGGTAAAATCACAGCTTTGTAGATTAAAATTTTACCCTCTAATGTTAATTTCCTTAAAATCCAAAAACCCAGTCTCTTTCTCACTTTCCCTAAAATATCTGTCCAATTTTCCCGACCTCCTCCCTCTTTATCGAATTTTACTCCTAAAACTTTAAAATTGTCATCTCCTCTAAAAACCAAGTCAAGCCCCCCTGTCTGGATGGCGTCCCACGGCCCGAAGAGCTGGGCCTCGGACTTTTCTCTGTTAAGTTTTGCGCCCGAGGCCCGACCGAACCAGTCGGTCAAATCCATGGCTCTTCGGGCCGTTGACAGATCTGTGGTTAAAAGGGTGACGTCATCCATGTATAAAAGGCATCTAGCTTCCAACCCACCCGTCCCCGGTATTTTAAAACCTGAAATCCATTTGTCCCTTCTCAAGATCTGTGCCAGTGGCTCTATACAAGCCACATACAGGAGCGGGGATAAAGGACACCCTTGACGGACGCCGCTGTGGATGTTAACAGCTTTTGATAAATATCCATTTACAATGATTTTACTACTCAAGTCTTTGTATAGTAGTCCCACCCAGGCTATAAATTTCCCTGGAAAACCCATTTTCTCCAGGACCTTAAAAGGAACTGGTGCGAGATTCTGTCAAATGCTTTTTCAAAGTCTAAATTTAGGACTACTAGCCGAATATTTCTGTCTCTCGCATAACAGATGGCGTCTCTGATCAGTATCAGGCTGTCCGTGATCTTTCTCCCGGGCACAGCGCAAGCTTGATCCGGGTGGATTACGTCCTCTAAAACCATTGACATACGTGTTGCTAAAATTTTGCTAAAAAGTTTGCAATCGCAGTTTAAAAGTGTTATCGGTCGCCAATTCTTAAGGTCGGATTTTTCCCCTTTTTTAAAAAGAAGTAAAACTGTCCCTATTCTAAAACTATCTGGAAGTTTATTAAAATTTTGTAGTTCGTTAAAAACAGTTAATAATTCTTGTGCTAAAATATCCCAAAATGTGGTATAAAACTCTGAGGGAAGCCCATCCGAGCCCGGGGACTTCCCTCTTTTAAAATGTTTAAGAGCTTTAAAAATTTCTAAAACAGTAAAATCCTGAGATAAAACAGCACAATCATCATCAACTCTTTTATCTAAAAATTCTAAAACTTCCTTTAAAACATCGTTCTCAACTATTTTTTCATTGTACAAGTTTGAATAAAAGGACTGTCAACCTGATCATAATGGCTCGCTTTATACTTGTCATAGCAAGCTAAGAAAAGTCATCATCAAAAATCGAGTCAAAGAGCCCAAGTAAATCTACCACTTTTCTCCATGATGGTGACATCGGGGAACAAAAACATGTTGTTTTTTTGTAAAATGTAAATACCTAAAACAGTTAATTCTCAATAAATCTCATATGGACTTTTGTGAACATCTGACAGAAATAAAGTCAATCAGGTAATCAATGAGCAAAGCTGCTGCTGCTTCTCTTCTGTTTCTGCTTATTAACAGCAGGTGTTCATCATCAGTGCTCAATCATCACTTAATTAACCCATCATTGTCTCATTATCTTTAACTCTGCTGCTGAGTAAATTTTACTCAATTTAGAGAGGGACCAAATGTTCTCTGAACTGAGTAAATTTTACTCTGAGGATTTTGCTGTGCAATTACTAGGAAGTGTGCTTTCCATTTCTTTCCCATTTTCCACCCACACAGCCCTGGAAAACATGGTCTGAAAAGGAAAGTATATGCATGTTACATTATAAATTAAGTCCATATCAATAATAACCTGCAGTACAGGACAAAGAACATTTGTTTTAGCATCTATGGTTGTTAGGAATCAAAGCCTTTGCTAACATTGTAACATTGCTAATGCTAACACCTTCTTGTACTACTTAAGTTACAGGAACACTTGATTAAAACAAATTCAGAGCACTCTTCTGCAGTTAATTAAAATGAAAATTAGACTAATTCCAACCTTTATCATATATGCTCAGTCCCATGGCGTAGGGGTATGAGGACATAACCACCAGATTTCTGTGGAAGGCAGACCACCTTGCGGATGAGCTCTGTTTGGTGCAGTACTCCTCTTTTCATCCTGCCCTGTTCATTGCCAGTGCACACTATATTTAAAAGTTTGGAGCTGCATGGCTGATTAAATAATGCAGAAGTTTAGCACTGGTTAAGAACTTTACAATTGAACGTTCCATGTAAATTTTTTCCTTGAATGAAAGCAAACCTTTCATCTTTCAAGAGAAAACAAGCGTCTTTTTCTTTGAGAGACAGCAGAGGCCGTGTGGCATGTTTTGTTTTGCTCATGCTGTTCTTGTGTTCTGCCTCAGATAAGCGCCTGGTGACCTGTTCTAGTGGACTTTTTCCATTCCTCACAATTTTTTTTATTTTTTGTAAGTAGTTTTTAAAAGGAAAACAGCTCATTTCATTTAGTGACTGGTTGAAGTGTCTTACATCATGAAGATATGTTAGTCCATGCACATTGTACACTGGAAAACACTTTCCATACAGGTCTCCGCTGCACTTAATCATCAACTTCATCAACTCGCGAGCAAATTGAAGGTATGCATTTCGAATGTCATCATTTGGCTCGAGCATTATGGACATGGTCACAGATAATGACAAGAAATGGCTGTATTTTTCTTGGGACAGCACATTTTTTAGTACTACGGGACCCGTGTACAGTAAAAATTGCCGTAATTCGGTGGCCTTCCACCTGTCCAATTCATGTAAACCTCTGGGTTGCTGTGCAAATTCACTTGGCATCTTCCCTCTAAATGCATTAAGTTGTTAGGATATATCACTCCTTTGCCTTACAGACAACCGGCATTGTTTTGGACCTTTTGTCAAAAACTGCATGAGACGTTTAACTACACCTAGGATGACCATGTGCATGTAATCCAGAACAAAAGAGGTTATGCACGGAATTGATGCAGAAATCAAGGGGGTGACACCGGTTTGGTGGTTGCTGTACTCTGCTCTGCTGAACGCCTCATCCATACGAAGACAGCATTCCTGTTCCTTGAACACAATTCTTCCCTCAACATGCTCCCCTCTAAATATGCATCTTTCACAACTGTCGTATGAGTTATGATTTTTGATGCATTTCAGAAATGCTCTTGCTGGGGCATCACAGATCACAGCATCAATGTGGACAGTGTAAGTTTGGTCTCCATAACTTATCCTGTTATCCTGGAGTTGCTTGTATTCAGTCAAAAAGTCAGACAGAAACTCTTTAAGGGGACTGGGCTTCTTTTGTCCACAATAAATAGCGACAATAAATGGGTCGAAATGCCTTATCTTTGCAAAGTATTGGCCAAAACTGAATGTTGCTACTCTTAAAAAGAGGAATTCCATCAACGTTTATGCTAAGATGTACAGCATCAGATTCTAACTGGCTTAAAAACCTTTGGATCCCTTTCTCTAATCCATAATATACATACTTTCCACCACATTTATCAACAGATGTTTTTTTGTGGTGTATCAACAAGTGTCCTTGCATCCTTGGGCAATGTGTGCCCTTGTTGTCTTAAAATGGACAGCAATTGATTTACAGATCTTTGTGTCTCTCTGTTGTCTGTGGCCCACTGTCTCAAGTCATCCTCCAGGTTTAAAAACACTTCATCATTTTGTTTATTTTCTATATCTGACTTGTCATCATTGCTGAAACTGTCCAGACTATCTGTAGTCTCTAGCTGACTGTCACTCTCAAAAACATTTGGAATGCCCGGCAGGCTGTCCTCACTGTCTGAGTCCTGCAGAAGTTGATTCAGTTCTCTTTTTCTTTTTCGCCATGTTTTCAAATAAGCCATCTGTAAAATAAGTAGTATTTGGAAGGAGGGGTCAAGGGACTGAGGACCAATTTGCAGCATTTATAAATTATGTTGTCTGTTCATGACATTGCGTAATATATTATGCAATGTCACAAACACAACAGATCAAAATAGACAGGCAGCTCACAATAACAATCCGTTTATAATAACCAATCTGCTCTTACAGTTCAATCAGTCTTATTGATGAGATTAAATGAGGTTAATTAAACCCCATTCAATTTACAACCGGAGTAAACTGAAATAGAATATTATTTGTAGATTATATGTATTTCAACTTTATAAAAACTGAGATAGGTTTAATTCAATGTCAGTGTCAATGTTTACGACAGATTATCAACTACTGAGACAGAATTTTAATCTTTTTTGTTTGTTTGTTTGTTTGTTTGTTTTTTATTTTAAAGGTTGGCATTGGATCGTATCATTTCGATGTTAGAAATGTCTTTTGGAGTCTACTCTGGCTGTTCAGTAATTTTCATTATGTAATTCAGTTGGTAAGTAGCATCAACCGAAATAGCTAAAATAAACGTTATTGTAACCCTTAAATTTATGTCTGAGATAAATAAAAAAAAGTCTGCAATGTATTAAATAATAAAAACATATTCAGTAGATTTTCATTGATATACAGGCACAAAAATTAAGGTGTTGTTCAATTAGTCACAAAATATACTTACAAAGCCAAAGATGATTGCCTCTCTGGTTCTAACAAGAACACTTTAGACTGGTGTTCAGCAGATGTTGAGACACAAGCAGAGAGGAACAAAAACATGTCAGAAAGTTAGATATTGCATGAGTCTTAAGATGTATTTTTATTATTATTGATTTTTAAACAAATCAAAGATATAAACAATAGTTTTATTTGCAGTCTTTTTTTTTAGATGTATGATGTAAAAAAAAAAGCAAATAAAGCTATTATTTTGAACTGTCTTTTTATTTATTAAAGAATCCTAAAAGTAAAATGGATGAATTTACAAGATACTATGAAGCAAGAAAAAAAATCTATTCAGCACTAATAATTGTAAGAAACATCATTAGTAATTTTGTTCCAATAAAAATGTATAATAATACAACAGCAGCTCATTATATTATAATGATTTCTGAAGGATCATGTGACACAGAAGTCTGTAGTAATGATGATAAAAATACAGCTTTGAATCACAGGAATAAATTAAATTAAACTGCATTTAATAAGAAAACAGTTAATTAATTTTTTATTATAGTTTTTACTGTACTTTTGCTGGCTTGGTGGGCAGAACTAAGGGGTAAGCTTAATTTAATTATTTATTTACTTATTTATGTTACTGAGATATGATGGTTTAATTCATGGAGTTTAAAACAAGAGAGTTGTGTAATGAAAACCATGCAGAAAAAATCCCAATTTAAAATCTTTGGAGCTAATTTTACTGTAAATATGGGCCATGGAGTAAGATGTTTTTTTAGATTTTAAAAAAGAAAAAAAAAAAACAGATCTTTCTACAAATTCTACAATCTTCAAGGATTTGTTGGCAAATGTAGAACAATGGGAGGATATAGATGTGACAAAGCTAATAAAACTTAGATTTGGTCATAACAGTCTTAAAATAATTTGTAGAGAATAGAGGGACATGAAACTGGAAAGTATATATTTTTGTAACAAATATACTGTTTGCTAAACTTGATCAATTTAAAAAAATCAATTTGATGCTTTAAGAAAATGGTTAAAGAAAATTTCAATAAATTGAAATTCTTATTGATATTTTTAAAGACACTGTTCCCCAAATGCTCTTCTTGTATTCAGTCTGAAGAAATGTAAAGTCATTTGCTTTGGGAGTGTACTTAATATGAAGTGTTTTGCGTTGACTTTTCCAGTTCTCCTAAAAATGCTTTTATCCAAACTTATCCTCAATTTCTTTTTTATTTTTAGTTACTCTTCGAAACTAGAGCCTTCTTACTATAAATGTATTAATTTATATGTGTAACATTTGTCCATATGCACTTTACCCATAATTAATGTATTATTGAGTCTTGTGTGCCCTGAAGTTATATTATAAATCTGACTTCTTCTGTCCTGTTTTTACTCGTCATCATTTTAACTTTAATTGAATATTTATAAAAGTTTCAGATGTTGCAAGTGATTATCAATGCTGCGTGTGATTAGTGCTCGTCCTTCATTTTTCTAAGAAAAATCTTTATTTTATCATAAGATTTAGTTTCTTTAAGTAATGGACCAGCTGTTGATTCTGCTGAACTCCTACATGAGCTGATATATCCAGCAGAACTGCTCATCTATTAGTGTTCGGCTTTAGTAATGCTGTATATATCTGTATTAATGTGCAACCCATTCTCACCCCGAAGGCATCAAAATCTGAAGTATGGTATTCATGGTAAAATATAAGCATGGTAAAACTGTCTTGCTTCCATCTTCATGACACAACTTCTTCCTTCCCGGAAGTGACATCAGCTTATACTCTATATTAAAAATGTAATTACTTAGTACAATATTTTTTGCTTTTCAATAAGTTTATCATTTTTATTAATTTAACAAATAAAAACAATAAACTTATGGCTCTTATACCTTTAATGATAGCGGTTCAATGCGAGGAGGCTGCGCAGCTGGCAGCTGGATCTGAATCGTCTGATGAAAGATTGTTTTAGGCTTTTTGCCAAATGTCTCAATGAAGTTTATCTTTTTAAAGAGAGTTTACTCATTTAGAACCTTGTTTTAACACTAGAACCGCCAGGCGTTGCTCTATACCTAAAACCGCCATGCGGGTAAATTTTACCCACACACATGAATAGTGTTTTAATATGGCTAAAGAGCATTTTATTTCACTGTACACCCTCAGAAATAAAGGTACAAGAGCTGTCACTTGGGTGGTACTTTTTCAAAAGCTACCCATTTGTACCTAAAGGGTCCTAATACCTCAAGGCATACCTGCCAACACTCCCGTTTTTCCCGGGAGTCTCCCGTAATTCAGACCCATCTCCCGTATTGTTTTGTCTCCCGGAAAACTCCTGAAATCCGCAGTTCTCCTACTGTTCGCGCGCGCCTCTCTATCCTGCCTCCCCTCTTCAGTTCGCGCACACCCATCCCCGCTCTACAGTTCGCGCGCACCTCTCTATCCTGCCTCCCCTCTTCAGTTCGCGCGCACCCATCCCCGCTCTACAGTTCGCACGCACCTCTGCACCCCCCTCTCCCGGAATTCATGGACCAAATGTTGGCAGGTATGCCTCAAGGGTACATATTAGTATCTAAAAAGTACAAAAGTGTGCCTTTTAAATTTTTTTAGGTACAAATATGTGCTTTTGGGGTACAAATATGGACCCTTTAAGTACAAATGTGTATCTTTTGAAAAGGTAGCACCCCAGTGACAGCTCTTGTACCTTTATTTCTCAGAGTGTACTATGCCACTGTCATCACAAAGTATATATATATATGTGAAATAGTCTTGACACTATAGTCAATCAGCTATATTTTTGCCCGTTTTTTTATATAATTATTTATAATATACAACAATATTTTAATATAACTATGCTATTTAAATTCTTACAATAGCCTATAGACATCGAGCAATAGGTTAGCTTAGGGTAATTAGGCAAGTTATTGTATAGTGATGGTTTGTTTTGTAGACTATCAAAAATATATATAGCTTGAAGGGGCTAATAATTTTGACCTTAAAATGGATTTTAAAAAATTAAAAACTGCTTTTATTCTAGCTGAAATAAAAACAAATAAGATTTTCTCCAGAAGAAAAAATATGATCAGACATACTGTAAAAATGTCCTTGCTCTGTATTTTTAAAAAAGAGCCAAAAAAATCAAAGGGGAGCTAATAATTCTGACTTCAACTGTATATATATATATATACAATAGATTAGAAATTAAAATATGTATGTATGTATTAGGGTTAGGTTTACATGGTTTTATATATGTGTAATGTTTCAGTACAATGGAATACACAGGAGTAATTGTATTAGCCTATTGTATTAGTCAGGTCTGCAGGTCAAAAAAACAGAACTGTTTTTTATTTTTGTTTTTAATAAAATTCTGACAGTAATTTGGAAAAGCTTGCATTTGACTATTAACACAGACATCATGGTTTAGAACAATAACTTTCTAATGAGACCATTTATATATCCACAGCAAAACATGAGCAAATTAGACGTTAACACACACTCCAGCCATTAAGCGTTCAGATTAGTATTCATGAAGAACAAGTTGCTAACGAGACTATTCATACCTCCATCACTCAGCAACATTAGCAAATTAGTAACATTAACACCCACACCAGCCATTGAGAGTTTAGATCAGTATTCATGTAAGAACAAAACAGGTCACACTTTATTTTGATGGTCAATTTGTTGAATTAAGTTACATTCTACATGCCAACTAACTCATTAGATTATAAGTAGACTGTTAGGTTGGGGTTGGGGTTAGGGTTAGTGTAAATTGACATTTACTTGCAAAGTTTCTTATAGTCAGTTAAATGTCTGTTGAAGGAGCAGTATGAACAGATATTAAGCAGACAGTCTAATACTCAAATGGACCCTCAAAATAAACTGTTACCACAAAATATATTTCAATAAAATGTGTATGTATATAACAATATAAGCATAAATATATTAAGAATACAATCAACATCCAAACTGGCAGCTTACATACAAAACTATCAACTTTAAAAGATTTACTTTAAAATGGCAAATAACTCAGGAAACAATTCTACAAGAGTCCAGGTCCCCTCGAGAGGTCTCCATGACTTCTGACCTGGCTGGGTAGATCCCGAGAAAACAAATCATTCAGCATACAGAAAAGCAATCACGCACATATTATTCCAGTTTTCCTCTGAAGTTCGCTGACACTAAGGTCATAATATAATCTAGGCTTTTAAACATCCAACTTTATTAATAGTCATAAAAACATAAGAAAGGAAATGTGCAGACAGCCATCAGAAAATCCACGCCATCAATACATACATGAAATAATATGTATATATATATATATATATATATATATATATATATATATATATATATATATATATATATATATATATATAATTTTTTTTGTATCTGTTTATCACCGAACTAAGTATAAATCTACTCTGAAATGTGTTACAAGTCTCGTTTTTCTGTAGTTTTTTTTTATTTTATTTACCCTAACACATACTCTTATAATTATATACTTCATCAGAAATCACTATCCACCGTGAGACTGTTCATATCTTCATGCTCTCTCAGGAGGCTTTAACAACACAATCTTACAAAGCAAATGGTTAAACAGTTTTACTATCAAGTTTTGTATTTTTTTTACTTAATTGTTGTCTTATTTAAAATTACACACACACACACACACACACACACACACACACACACACTATAAGCATATGTATTCAATAGCTTATTATATTTTCACATAAATTGTGTATTTTTAAATAGATTTCCCTTGTATGTGTACTGTTTCAAACCTTAGAATATACTTCCCTGCATCTGTGTGGTAAAATATAAAACTACTCTAAGTCAAAATAAAGACAATATATTTTTTAAATCCACTGAAACATATAACTTCAGTTGTTGTAACTGTTGTAACTTTTAAAGTTGTTTCTGCCCCTGTTGGGTCATTAACACCTGGGGATGGGCAGATTGGGCTGCTGTTGGATGCTGCGTCCTGATAGGCCGTTGACCTGCTGCCAGCTCAAGTTAAAGAGGCCCATCTCATCTCAGTCAAGTTACAGTTGTATCCCTTTCAGCTACAGCTTGCTGCTTTTGACCAGTGGACAGAACTCACTTTTCAACATCTGAAATGGCTTCTGAACAGTAAGTAGATTTAGTCAGTATGCCTTATGCAGCAGTCCTCTTAAACTCAGTTTAGCTTGTGTCATTTTGTCAGTGGAGTTAGCTAATTTTGTGAAAGTTAAGTCAAACGAGTCTTTATCATCAAGTTTAGAAAACCTCTGAAGAGGACAGATGTTTGTGAGAGGAGAGCAGTTTGTACACTAATTGTGTTGTTATTTGATATTGACTTGCAAATCCTAACTGCTTGGTTATCTTGGGTTAAGAAATAATTGAGACACTTTTTATCTTCTCTCATAATAAATGTCTTATTATTAAATACACTTTTTAAATAATATGGTTAGTAACATTATTATATTAATATGAAATTAAGTTTTGTCTTAAAACTCTAGACACAACGTCCGGCACACTTTGCTGTGTTTGTTTGTGTACTTGATCCTTTGTTCCTGTACCTGGAGTGCGGGGTGGGCTGCACCTTAAACATTCACAAAGCTGCTCTTGGTCTCTTCATTATATAACATGTTGGTTTTATTGTCCACACAGATCCTTCCACAGCAGGATGTTTTTCCTCTGCCCTGTGTGCAAAAAGGCTCCTCACTCTCTTCCTGGGCATCTCAGGAAGGTGTGTATGAGGAACAGCACAGAGGCAGAGATCCAGGCTGTCGTCTTAGAAGCCAAGAAGGAGTTGTCCGAATTCTGTCACAGAGGACGTTTCTGGGAGTTTGGACAAATTTGTGACATATTGGACTCTAATAATCCTCTGGCCAGGTTTGTAACTCAGTTGTGCTTCTATGATTAGATGTATCTGACTTTGAATCAAACATCTGCACATATTAATAAATATGCATTTTGCTATTGTTTATTTGACCTCATTTTACGTTCCTTGTTTTAGGATGATTGCGGAGATGCAGTTAAAGGGGTTGGTGATTAATAACTTACCTTCGGTCCTTCCGGAACCAGCTCAATCGACTACATCTTCTGTGCCTCAAAGCTCTGGAGAAGGTGCAGAAAGTCCAGTGGAGCCTCCAAATGAGCCCACATCTGACGAGAGCTCTGGAGAGAACTATCAGAGGTACAGTTTCACATTGGCATTCCCAGAAAATAAATGTACACTGTGGATATGATTTCTCTTTAATATACACAGTCGTTTTGATCACCTGCTGTTTATTGCTTTTATTTCAGCACTGGTGGACCGATGTGGACCTCTTCCGTGAGGGTGGAGATGGTCAAAAAAGGCTTATACAATAAGCACTCCATTGACCACCCCCTTCTAGCAGGATTTAAAAAGGACCTGCACACTGACCCAGGACATAAAAACAGCAGACAAGTAGTAAGTTAATTAAATGAGTGAAGGTATACATGCAAAAAATGTACTGCATGTATTTTAATGTGAAATGTGTCATTTCAGGTGGAAACAGTGTCCAGGTTCTTGCATTACATGGACCCCACTGAGCCAAACCTGATGTTTGTTCGGCAGGTGGAGAAAGTGCGAGAGTACTTTAACATCTTGGCAGATACAAAGCTCTCAAAATGGACAGTGTTCAACTACTGCAAGAGTCTCAGGAGGTCAGTAATGTGGAACAACCACAAGTTTGCCATGTACATGTTAACTAATCATTTCAGCTGTGCTATGTTCTGACTGTAACAACCTAATTTTGATCTCTTTTCAAGGTTCATGACATACATTATTACCTCCACGGACATTCGCCACAACAATCCATCTCTGTTCCAGGACTGTGAGAGTTTTATGGATGTGCTGTATGGAATACAGAGTGGCATGACCAAAAGAGTGAGCATGGAGGTCACAGGGAAAAAATCAGAGTTTGGTTATGGCAAAGAAATTTTGCCAAAGGACTGTCTTGCTGTTTTGGATGCTGCATTCAAAGATTTCCAGGCCGTGATATGCAAAATGCAGGGTCCAGGAGCCATCACAGGGGACTGTTTGAGTAAAAATGAACGGCTGCTCATCCTCTACTACCTTGAGGCTGTTATCATGCTGAAGCTACTTCAGCGGCCTGCAGTAGTGACACACATGACTGTAAGTGTTTGTTTTTCTCTCCCCTTCTCTTCTTGGTTCCTAAATGCTTCATCAATGTGCAAAACTGTCTGTTTGCAGGTTGAGGATTGGAAGGGGAGAAGCCGGATAGAGAATGGTGTCTGTGTTGCAGTGAAGGAGCACAAAGTACCGTTGTCACATGAACAGGAACTTGTAAGTTTATATTGTACTTTAAATCATAACAGTAATAAATATATTGTGGCAAAGTCAGACTTATTTTTGTCTATTTCTCTAACTAGTGGTTCAACTTGTACTTCAATGAGGTGCGGCCAGTAATGCTGCAAGAAAACCGCACCGGTGACGATGTGGCAGTTAATTCATTTTTTGTGTCAAGTAGTGGGAGATCGATTTATAATCCCTCCAACGACTTAAAAAGACTACAAGACAAGTAAGCAACATTACACCTCTCTTTAACTCTACATGTTCATCCGTCCACTTTTTGCATTCTTATGATGCCTTGTGTTTCAGATACAGTCTCCCCAGTGTGACCTATGGTGATGCCCAGAGAGCATTTGAGGCAGCAGCACAAAACCTGTCAGAAGTGGAGAGAAATGTGGTGGGACGTCTGTTCGGGTACAAGCCAGAAACAGCTAAAAGGAACTACATGAGGAGAACATCTTCAGATGTATTTCTGGCTCTAAGTGTGATAGATCAGCTCGCTGGGAAAGCACGGTAAGCATCTAACAACTGAGATGATCCTTATTATTAAATTTGCAACCCACAGCAGATTAATTTGCCTCTCCTTCCTTCAATGTTTATTTTTTGTGATCTTATAGACAAGGGTCCAGGAGAGCTTCCTGCCCAGAGATGAGAGTGGACGAACAGACGGCCTACACAACTCTTGAGCAGTTCTGTCCAGTGTCTCTGGAGGGGCCTCCTCCAAAAAGGGCTCGCAGGAATGAGCTGTGCGGCTCAGAACATGAGAGGCACTGCTATGACCGCTGGCGTAGCGAGCAGCTCAAGTTGCGTGAACAGCATGCTCTTGGTGAGTATACATACGATTAATGACACAAACAGTGAAACTGAGTGAGAATAGCCAAATACTGATGTGTTTTGTGTTTCTAGTACACTTTGCTGGACAGCAGCCATCAGAGTCCAAAATAAAGCGCTGGATAGACAAACAAGGGTGGACGTCAAACGTGCCACAGGCTGCAGTGATTCTGAAGCAGTGGAAGCCCGTTGCCAGGTTGGACTTGGTCATGGACAGCAGCTTTGTGCATAAAATGATTTTGTCTCAACGCTGGAAAGGACTGACTGTCAGACCCGTCCCTGACAAGGGCGATGGTGTTTTCACCAAAAGACCCTTTCAGATTGGGGAGGTTGTCTGTGAATACCACGGCCAGCTGGTTAGCCATGAAGATGGGATGGCAATTGCTTCGACCGGCGGCATCAAAGCTGGCCATTTGTTTTTTTATAACAACAAGCAACATGAAGCCATGTGCATTGACGCACATGAAGAAAGTTGTCAGTGCCATCCCATGAAGTTCAATTATGGACGCCTGATACGTCACTCCAGCAAAAGAGCCAATATCCGGCCCCGGCTGTACGTCCTTAATGATAGAGACATCATTCTCTTCATTGCTACTAAAGACATTTTGAGTGATGAGGAGTTACTCTATGATTATGGCTCAAAGAGGAGATCTTTTGCCGGGAAAGGGCTGGAATTGGACTGGATGTGAAACAACATCTTTCCATCCTCATCCCCCATTCTCACCCACTTCTAACATGTCCAACTTCAAGTTTCCACCTGTGGCCATATTCTCTCCTCTCTCTCTGGACTCTGTACAACCATCACTGCTCTTCTCACCCTGAAGTACTCTTCTTGCACTGTTAAGCACCAACACTGCTCTCCAAATAGAGACTTGGCTGTAATAGGCTGAATGAGTGGGTCTTACAAACCATTCACCTTTACTTTCAGAGAACTGTATTTTCTCTTACTGACTTTTTTTTTTCACTTTATTTTTTCATAAGTTTCCTTTATGCAATAGTGAGAGTGTGAGTAGGCTACTCCATATTCTCTACTCTCTCTCTCTCTGGATTCTGTACAACACATGTGGAATTACAGCCTGGTAAGTATGCTCAAACTCCTCGTAACCCACCCCTCCACCCATCTTTAAATTTCAACCATATTATTGTGCACTTTCTGGCTGTCGTCTTCTTTTTGTTTCAGATTACCAAGGCCTAGCTGCCATGGACCTCTCTGTCAAGATTTATCCAATAATGTTAATTATTCATAGTAAGCTATAGTATATTCATCCTAGGATTCACCGCTGTTTTATTGAAGACATTACCTATGTTGTCTCTATGTTGTTTGATTAATGCTAAAATTTCAGATTTTCTTAATTTGTTTGCACTTGTATGTACTGGAAGTTGTTGATTTTCTTTAGTGTTGTTATTATCTGATATTATTATTATTATATCTACAGTCTTCCACTGTGCTGTTATTTCACATTCTTATTAAAAAGTTGCAGAAATGACCCAGTGTCACAAAGTTCTGTTTCAGTGGATTCATATTATGCTTTTACAACTAAATAAAAGTGTAAACACAGACACAATGTTTGGGATATATTTAACGATCAATCAAAACTATTTATTTAATTTAAAAATGTGTAATCCTTTAAAAGAAAAATACACTTCATTATTTAAAACATGTAAAGATTTTTCAGATAAGTGCAACACTTTTTCCCCTTTACTTTAAAAGTGATGTGATAGTTTAAATAAATAAGACGAAGAAAAAAGGAATATGACAGGGAAAAACAACTCAATGATCAAATTACAATTTTTCCCTGCCATTTTTCTTTTTCCATGTGATCAGCCGAGGGCAAGACAGAAGGAATCCACAAATATCCTCAATAGCCTGGAAAAACACTGAAATAACAGGCTCTGTATGAGAGCTACTCTTTGAAGAGAATAAGGCATCTAGCCTAATTTAAAAAAGATAGTATGCAGTCAAATACAATAAGAATTTATTTTAGCAAAAGAAAAAAAGTCATTATATTTTGGGCTGAATTCAGTGTAAAATGTAAGACATTATTTATAAAGACAGACAGGCAGACACAATTATTTTTAGAGTGTATCAACATGAGTTTGCTGTGAGTTTGTGTCAGGATGATGGTGATACATGAGCCGACTTTTTGAGCAATGTTAGGCAGTATTACAGGGTGTGATGCTGCTTGGCTACTTTCATAAAAACGGCAACAAACATTTTACATAAAAAAATTTAAATGTAAGTAATTTTATATTAATGTATCAATAGGATGTGAGGTCTAGTTATCTAAGTATCCTCACTCACTATCCTTCAGCTTCGTCCCTTATTTATCAGGGATAGCCGCAGCAGAATAAACTGCCAATTATTCCAGCAATTGCTTTACACAGCAGATACCCTTCCAGCTGCAACCCAGAACAGGGAAACACCCATACACTCTCACATTGACACATGCACATATACACTACGGCTAATTTAGTTTATCTATACTGCATGTCTGGACTTTGGGGGAAACCGAATATTTATCAAGCTAGTGAAACTAAAACATGTAGTAGTAATGGGTACTTTTTACTTAAAGGGCACCTATTTTACCCCCTTTTTCAAGATTTAAGATATGTGTCTCCAGAATGTGTCTAAAGTTTCAGCTCAAAACACCCATCAGATCATTTGTTATACCTTTTAGAATGTTGGGATTTTCTGCTTTAAACACTTAGTCTAAGTTTTTCAAAATTGTCTTAAAATGTTTGGATTAAAAGTTTTGATCAACTTCAAAGACCATATAGCAAGCCGACATTGAATCAATGTCGATTATTGGTTATAAGCGTCAGTATCAATCGTCGATCAAATTTCGACATTGAATCAACGTTCTTTATTTGGTCTGTACGTCGGAAGGTTATTACATCGAGAATAAAACATTGATTCAATGTCGAAATGAAGTTGACTCTTCATCATATAGGCTACCCGACGCATCTGGTCGAAATCATAACATTGGTTCGATGTTGAAACTTGATTGGTGGACTCGGAGTCGGTTCTTCTGCGCGAGTCAGCGTGAGGTGCACGTGCTCATCATTTGAATCAACTAACAAACAGAAGGCAGTGGACGGAACTGTAATCTGAAGGTAAGTATGTTATATTCGACGTTTCACATGTTTTCTTTGTCGTTTCCCCAAGAATTTATGTTAAAATGTAACTTTTTAGATGTGTAAATTAACACTTTACCACTTCCTATACGTTTTTTAGTAAGCCTACATGTCGCCCTGTGCGTACCCAGGCCATTAACTGCAGCTAATCTATAAAGGTAACGTTAACGTAAATGAAAAGCTGTTTTGATTATTTAGTTTTCGATTTTAACACGATTAACTTCACTTTATGACTTCAATGCTTTTTAACCTGTGTAAAAATATAAGATGATCTGTCAAATCGATTTGGAATGAGCATAAAAAACATATGTAAGTTAATGTTGCTCTAGCTAACGTATAGGCTAAGTTATGAGAAACGGTTCGCAAATAACATTACGTATCATCGAGCTAACGTTAAACGAGATTTTTTAACAGGTTATTACGCTAGCGAAGTGAATCACTGTCAGTTTACTGTTTTGTTGCTCTATTTTTCTACATTTAGTGATGAACTCCTCGCCAGAGACGGTCCACCGCATTGAATGGGAAAAGCTTTGCCATTTCGTAAGTTGCCCACTCAATCTGTTACGTTAGATCTTTGTGGTTTTGTTGGTTCTGTTCCTGATTTCCTTTGTTCACAAACCATGCTTGTCTGTTTTTTTTTTCTGATTGTAGTGCCATGTTCTGGTGTGCATTTTTTTTATTTTTCTGTTTATTAAAATTTATTTTGTCAACATGCTTTTCTCTTGAGGTTACTGCAGTTTACTTGTACAAGTATCTAAACAAATGTTTGTAAACGCATTTATTTTTAAAAATATTTTATATCATTAAGCTTTTTAGAATTTCACAAGAAAATGAAATCCAAGATCATTTAATTTCTCACAAAATACCATGTTAACTTAATATTCTGTGTGAGGAGTCAAAAAATGTGGCAATTTTATGGTACCAATACTGTGGGTTGAACTGAAAATTTACCTTGGAATTGTACTTTGTAATAGTAGATGCTGTACCTGGTGAGATTTCCTACTAAGTAACATGTTTTTTTTTTTTCTTACAATTTTTTTTAATGGCAGTTTCTCTGAAATCTCCAGTCGAAGACATCAAGATCTGTAACCTGTGCCTGGACAGACGTCTATTCCAGTTCTGCCTACACCACACTAATCTCTCTGCCTATGTATGGATCACTGACTATTATGTTCTCTGAAGGTATTAGTGGAGCAAAACAACAGCACCCATGACTGAAGTTTCTGTTAGTGACCAGTATATTCAGTATAGTCTGAGAAAGTTTTTTATTTTTATTTATTTATTTATTTATTTTTTACGCGTTGCAAATGATCAATAATAACGAAGTGTGGTCAAAAAACTGAGTTATATCCAAACACAGTACCTGTTCTTATGCCCCATATGGTGATGCAGACGTCTCCAAAACCCCACAGGTGGACAAATCTACACTTGTTTTTATTAAAACAAATATAAATATGCAAATATAAATATGCATATAATAAATAATAATGCTTATAATAACATTATAAAAATTATAACATGCTTATAATAACATTATAAAAATGCAAACTGTCATAAACTGAACAAGCCCCCCGGCATGAAGGTATGGTTTTCATATTTATGTAGTAAATATTTTTTTTTGTAACATTTTAATCCTTTAATTGTTTTCACATGTAAAGATATTTGTATATTGCTGTACATCCTGTGTGTATTCAGCAATGTGTAAGCCTTTGGACCCGCATAGGCGCATAACTACTGCACTCTGCGCTGGACTTTGAAGCAGCTTTTACATGCTCAACAATTTATTTCAGTTTCTCAAAATAGCAACGCGCCAATGATGGGCCTTAACACACCTCCTTTATGGACCAGAACACCCATGAGTCCACAAAGTGGCGCAAATAAATTTGCTATTTAAACATATAGTAAAATGTGAAAATTAGGGTTGGGCTGGTCTGAAAATATAGCAACAAATCGGCAACATTGCGCCTTCAAACGTTGCGCCACAATTGTTAAAATAGAGCCCATAATCTTTAAAATAATGACATTATCAAATATAATATAGACATATTAAAATTAGCAAATATGACATTAATATAAATATGATGTTTGTAATGCGGAGCATTTACGGAGCATTCATTGTTTCCTTATCATCAACCCGCACAGTTGAGCAGTGGATGAACACAAACAAAAATATAATTCATATATTTTTCTTGGGAAAAATATTTTTTTTAAATGAATTTGGTTTAGTATAATTAATTACTAATAAAGATTAAGATAAAAACCTAATTTCAATGTATTTTTGTTGGTCAGTTATCTACAAAATAAACAAGAATAACGAATAACGTTTAAAGTGAAGTGCTTCAAAACAAGTCCGCTGTATGCCTCAGGGCCTTAACACAACTGGTTAAATAAATAAATAATATAGCCTAAATAAAACTAAAGTGAAATATTGATGGGTGTTAAGATGATGCTGGGTTTGTTGCGGACGAAAGCGAAGGGGGGAGACGCGCCGTGGTTGCCGCCTTGACTGCTCTGCCGTCCTAGGATGTGCTGGCCCTGTGTCAGTCATATACAGTGTATTTTTAACAGAAGCTTTAAACAGCGCGTGCGGTGACCGCAGTGATGCTCAGCTCTGACCAGACGCAGTTTAAAGTAGTTTTGTTTTTTTACATATAGATTTTCATTGCTTTAAATTATTTAAATGTTTTTATATTTACAGTTTGTATATAAAACGAACGCTTAGCTTATTGTTTGCAGTGATCGTTATGATAGGATCATGTGCATTGCATATGATTATTCAGTATACGTTACATTCTTTGCGCTGTATTTTATTTATTGCATTTAGTCATTAAACAATGATATTTTGAAAAAAATTATTGTAATTTAAAATGAAGCTTGCAATTCTTACCAGTGGTTGTAAAATTTGAAGCTTGTTCTCAGACAAGTGTCTGGGTCACTAATACTTCGAATTTCTGGAAAATCCGTGATGGAATTCTAGTAAATGGTGGCACTGTAGACGAATGGCTTCCCGATAGTTCCCCTTCGGGAGGGGAACTTCAATGCTATGTGGAAAAACTTCCACTATGGGGATTTCGTCAGAATCCAATCATCTGAAAGAGTATAAAAACGGGCCAATTAAATGCCAATGAGTTGTCTTGAATGACAATCAGCCTGGCATAAAAGGCTAGCATGTGCTCAGCAACGACATCCTTTTCGCTTTCAGAGCCTTTCACGAGCTTCTGAGAGAGTCTATGAGGGTATCTCCAACCTGTGTCTACAGAGGGAGATCGAGAAGCAGCTTCTCCCGATCCAGAGCGCGTATACACAGTGGCAGATGGTCGAGCTGGGTTGTTCTCCCTTGCCTGGCGTCCTGTGGGTCCGGTCCTCCAAGAGCGGTATGTATATAGGAAGCAAGTTTCCTAAAAGAGCAACACAGTTGCATGGTTTTTCAAGACGTCGCTCCGACCGTGCGTTTCTGGTTGCGGTGGTTTCCTGTCCCCGGATGATGGGCACGAGCACTGCGTTTCATGTCTGGGGGTCCAGCATGTTGATGCGGTGCTCGCGGGCAGTGCATGCCATCATTGTGATGTCATGTCTGCTGCGCAGTTAAGATCGCGGCTCGCTCTTGCAAAAGAGCGACCCACCCCAGTTGTTCCCCGCACTGCGGTTGGCACTCGGGCAGATCTGAGGGTTTCAGTGGGAGTAAATCCGCCGCTCTCGGGCTCGCGGACCTCTCGCTCCTCCACGCGCTCCATCCAAGCTTCAGGTGAGAGAAGCGCTCCATCCTCGGGTGGTCGCCCTCTCACTTGATGACACCGAGGATCAGATGTCCATCGCTGCATCGGAGGATGGGCTGTCATTGTCTGATGAGGATGCGAACCCGCTCGCTCCCTCCCTCCGGGGTGGAGAGCACGGCGTTGGCATCTAAAAAGCAGACATGATGGCCGTGCTTTCCCGGGCTGTTTCGGCCGGGGCACTTTTTTTCTGCCCGATCTGCGTGCGCTTTCATCCTCACCTTCCTTGGAGGGTTGGTTGTCATTGTCTGATGAGGATTCGAACCCGCTCTTTCCCTCCGGGATGATGAGCGTGGCGTCGAATCCAGAAGCAGACTTTGCAGCCGTGCTTCAGGCTGTTTCGGCCGTGGGTCTGGAGATGGTTTATCCCCCAGCCCCGCGGACGGACCGACTAGAGGGGTGTGATGTGGAGGAGATAAAGAAGGCAAGACCTTCTAAGCCTCCACGTCCCCTTCTTCCTGGATGTGCACGATGGGTAATACCATCTCTCGGCGGGATCGTAAAACCGCTCCTCCCCGCCGAGCCATCCACATCCACTGCTTCACGCCGAGAGCGCCCGCCTGCGGCTTTGCTCGGTCGCCCCCGCCTGCGCCTCTGGCCAAGCGGCTGCGCCGAGCATCTCGCAGGCAACCAGCGCTCCCCGCCCCAGGGCGCCGCTAAGTTCGGTAAACGAACCGCGAAGCGTCCCTGAGACGGGCCATCTGGAGAGGAGGAAATTTGCTCTTTCCCTGCTGGAGGGCGGGGCTCTTCTTCTAACAGCGTTAAAAAACGCTATCAAAACCTCAGAGAAAGAGCATTTTTTCCCTTCCCCGGATGTGACAGCCCGAACACTGCCAGTCTGGGACGCTATGCTTTCCAGCTCGCAGGATCGGTGCACTTCGCCAGTGGCTCGCGGAGCGAGAGAGAACGGTCTCCTTTCTCTCCCCCTCCCAGCCCCACCTCCGGAGTACAGGTGCGAGACAAGAGTAAAGCTCTTGCCTCCTGCTCTCCTGTGGGACCCCAGTGCTCCCCGGTTGAGCCCACCCACTCCGCGCTGCCCCACCGCTGGTACGTCAGCGATCGTGCGGACGAAGCCACTTGCGAGGGCTCTGCCTGCCTGGTTAGCGCGGGCCAGCCCATCGCAATGGCTCATCCGCGCGATCAGACTCGGCTACGCGATTCAGTTCGCGAAACGGCCTCCCAAGTTCACGGGTGTGTATTTCACCAGGGTCAGCCCTGCGTCCCCCCCTGTCTTGCGAGAGGAGATTGCTGTCCTCCTGGCGAAGGATGCAATCGAACCGGTCCCTCCAGCCGGGATGGAGAGCGGGTTTACAGCCCGCACTTCATCGTACCCAAAAAGAGCGGTGGGCTACGGCCAATCCTCGATCTGCGCGTTTTGAACCGCTGGCTTCACAAGCTGCCGTTCAGAATGCTTCAGAAAGCGCACCCTCCGGAGCGTTCGTCCTCGGGATTGGTCTGCAGCAGTAGACCTGAAGGACGCGTACTTTCATGTCTCCATACTTCCACGCCACCGTCAGTTTCCTGCGGTTTGCGTCTGAAGTCGAGCCTGGCTGTACAAGTCCTCCCCTTTTGGCTCTCTCTGTCTCCGCGGGTTTTCACCAAGCTCGCGGAGGGTGCCCCAGCTTCGGCTTGCGGGCATCCGCATACTCAATTATCTCAAGCGACTGGCTGATTTCAGCGCGCTCGCGGGATTAATTGATTACGCACAGAGACAGGGTGTTTCGGCACTTCGACCAATTGGGGTTTCAGGTCAACCGAGAAAAGAGCAGCCTCGCCCCCGGGCAGAGCAACTCTTTTCTCGGGTTGGAGCTGGACTCGATCACCATGACGGCGCGCCTCCCCCCGAGAGCGCGCCGGGCTGATGCTGGCCTGTCTGAGGGAGTTCGACAGGAAAATGTGGTCCCACTGATATTATTTCAGAGGCTCCTGGAGCATATGACATCCGCAGCCGCGGTCTCGCCGCTCGGATGCTCTATATGAGACCACTTCGGCATTTGCTTCACGATCGGGTCCCTTGACGCGCATGGCATGCGAGCGCGCACCGGTTGACTGTCACTTCGCTGTGTCGCCGCGCCCTCAGCCTCTGGATGGACCCTGGGTTCTACAGGCCCGCGGGCCTCTAGAACAAGAGTCCAGGCATGTCGTCGTTTGACGGATGCTTCCAGTATGCGCTGGGGGGCCGTGTGTTGCGGGCATGCAGCTGTGGTTCCGTGGTAGGAAGCTGGTTGCATTGGCATCTTAACTGCCTGGAGCTGTTGGTAGTGTATGTCACGCTGCACCGTTTTTTACCGGTGTTAGAAGGGAAACACGTGCTGGTCAGGACGAACAGCACGGTGGCGATGGTGTATATCAACTGCAAGGGAGATATTCGCTGTCGCCGCATGTCTCAGCTCGCTCGCCGTCTGCTCCCCCGGAGTCATACACGGCGCAATCGCTGCATTCCATTTTTCCCCGCTGAGCTCAACCGTGCAGCCGCTGCGCTCTCACGGCAGTTCGCCAGAGAGAATGGAGGCTCCACCCCCGACTGTCCAGCTGTTATGGGTGCGTTCTGCGCACTGGCTACACAGCTGGCCCCGGGGCGTGCGTAATACGCATTTCTCCAGTGAGCCTACTCGCACAGATGCTGTGTAAAGTCAGGGAGGACGAGGAACAGGTCTATGCATTGCGCCTCTCAGGCCCAATCAAACCTGTATTCCAGCTCTCTCCTCGTGATGGCCCCTCCCTGGCATGTCCCCTGGAAAAAACTTTCTCTTTGGGGACAGGCACCGTTTGGCACCCGCGCCCAGATCTATGGACATCACGTGTGGCCCATAGATGGAGCGCGGAGGACTTAGGTGACCTACCGTTAGGTGGTTAACACCATCACTCAGGCCTAGAGCACCCTCTATGAGGCATGCCTATGCCCTGATGTGGAGTCTATTCGCTGTGTGGTGTACTTCTCTCCGAGAAGGAAACCCCAAACATGCCAGATCAGTGTGATGCTATCCTCCTTCAGTCGGCTGGAGCCAAGGCTGTCCCCTCCGCACTGAGGGGTTGGCGTTGCGATCATCCCCGCTCTGAGGACGCGGCGATGGTGGCGCGCTGGGAAAGCATCGCCTCATCATTTAGTCCCCAGAGGCGCGAGACGTGGATATATATCCTGTCCCCTCTCTTACCCATTTGAAGATCTCTCTTAGGAGAGGTCTGCTCGATCACTCGACTCAGTATCTATATGATTTCTGTCCAGGTAGACAGCTCTGCTGGTCGCGTTGGTATCGGTCAAATGGGCGGGTATCTGGAGGCATTTTCGGTCAGCGAAATGTGCCAGCGTTTTGGGCCGGCCCACTCTCACATTTACCTGAGACCCCGGCCCACCTAGGTGCCCTAGGTTCCTACAGCGCTCGTTTAAACTATGTAGTGAACCTGCAAGCGCTGCCCACGGAGGAGGCAGACCCAGCCCCTTATTGCAGTGTCCTGTTCGCGCTTTGCGTATTATACGGACCGTACTCAGAGCTTAGATCCTCTGAGCAGCTCTTTATCTGTTACGGTGTCGGCAGAAGGGAAGTGCTGTATCTAAACAGAGGTTGGCCCACTGAACAGTGATTGCCATCTCCCTCGCTTATCGAGCCAGGGCGAGCCGTGTCCCCCAGGTGTGAGAGCGCACTCCACTCGGAGCGCGCATCCTTTTGGGCGTTAGCACGCGGCGAAATTCGGTAAGGTGTTGTAAAACGCTTGCTGCGCCTTTCTCTCTAACACAGAGATACGTGCGCTTTTCTCGCTTTGTCAGTTGAGTTCCCCACTCGGCGAACCCTGCAGAGTTCCTCCGAGGCCCTCAGCATCTGACTCAGCGGAGGAGTCAAATGTTGGCCCATTACGTTGTAAGTATGGGTTCTGGGTATAGGTCCCTGCTATGTGCGATCCCTGCTGGCGATCCCATACGCTCACTCAGCCACGATGTAGTCCCCCCTCCTAGGCGGGCTCGTGTCTTCCTCTCCGCTAACCACCTCTTCATATGTGCACTCCCGCTTCTCAGGGCTAGTCCATATGCTATTTTGCCACCAGGGTCTCCCCTCCGGGCAGCAGGTGGCCTCCGCAGCGTCCTCCCTATCGGGACTGAACGCTTTCCCAACGTACTGTCGTATTTTAAAATTCCTAGAAACTAACTAGGTGTATTTTTACGACTCCCCGAAAAATATATCTAAACCAGAAAAGGTAAGTAAGGGCCAGGGGACACGTTGGAGGACTGTGTCTCCAGCGATGCAGGTGCGCTCGTATGGCTGCGTGGCGCGCCCCTCACTGGAGACATGGTAAGGTTCTTTCGTTGTGGCGCTTTCCATAAATTTCCCCATAGTGGAAGTTTTTCCACATAGCATTGAAGTTCCCCTCCCGAAGGGGAACGCTCTGGTTACTAAAGTAACCCTCGTTCCCCGAGGGGGGGAACGGAAATGCTATGTTCCTTCGCCACAACGATTGTCCCTTAGCTGTTGAGTGTGAAAGCCTATTCAGCTAGAAAAGGATGTCGTTGCTGAGCACATGCTAGCCTTTTATGCCAGGCTGATTGTCATTCAAGACAGCTGTGCACGCTGACGCCGCCAACTCATTGGCATTTCATTGGCCCGTTTTTATACTCTTTCAGATGATTGGATTCTGACGAAATCCCCATAGTGGAAGTTTTTCCACATAGCATTTCCGTTCCCCCCCTCGGGGAACGAGGGTTACTTTAGTAACCAGAGCGTTTCACACCACCTAAAATTATTTATTTATTTATTTATTGACCTTGTTAATCTAGCAAGAATATTTTTTCTATGGTTGCATCTGAATTTTAGTTTCTGTGATTGTATCTTTCTCAATTGATTAAATAAATGTTGTTCTTTAAACCGCTTAAACATTGTGATTTAAACCTGTGTTTTGACCCTAATAGTTAATTTTGTTATGCACATCTGAAATAAAATGCATTTTTTACTCTAATGAAAAATACATGTTGAAATAGAACACAAATAGACAAATGTATTTAATATTCTACAGTTTTACTTTGAGTAAATGGTTTTGACTATTTTAGTCAGTAATTTAAATGTTCTCTCTGTTTGTTTAAGTGTAGAAGGTTTGAATGAATTCATGCTCTTAACGGATATTCACAGCTGTGTATTTGTATAAATAAAAAATGATGACAGATTGTGGTGTGTTTTGTCATATATACAGAATAAATTATATTATGTATTCTTGTAAAAAATGGTGATTAGGTCATATGGATTGGTTTAATGTTGAAAATACTGTTTAAGCATTCATTTCAACGTTAAATCATTTAGATATGTGGATTCTATGTTGTTCCAATTAACTTAAAATCAACATCGTTTCAACATTAGATAGACAAACTAATTAGGTTGATTATATGTTGAAAATGTGTGGATTCTGCGTTGTTCCAATCGACTATAAATCAACATCATTTCAACGTCAGGTGGACAAACCAATTAGGTTGATTACATGTTGAAAATGTGTGGATTATATAACGTCGTGTCGATCGACTGAATATCAACATCGATTCAACGTTGGGTAAGTAAACAATTGTGTCGATTTCAGGTTAGATTTGAATGGAGTGCCTGACGTCGTTTCAACATTACCCCGATGAGCAAAACGATGTTGAATCGATATCAAAAGAAACGTTGATTTTCGGTTGAAATGATGTCATTTTGCTATCTGGGTTCTGCGGTTTTAATAAAAACAGTTTGAATTGTTTATTGTGCGTATTTGACTTTTATGAAGTTGCATTTAACATATATTTAGTAAGAAAACTAATATATTTATGGTATATTGCGTGTGTGTTTTAAATGCACTCGTAATTAATTTCTAATATACTTGTAATACAGAAAAAGTACACTTTAATATCACTAAGCAAGCATGAAATTAGTTTACATACTATGCTTATTTAAAGTGTACTAAATATACTTAAAGTTGTTCCAATTTAGCACACAAAAATACACTAAATACACTTAAAATTGTACTTAAGTGCAATTTTATTACAACTAAAATATACTTAGCACAAAATTAATATGTCCAAAATGTCACACTTTAAGTAAACTAATCATTAATACACTTACAATATACTAACAATTAGTCCGGATCCAAGTATACTAATCATATTTATTTTTCACTAGGGTTAGGCAATATCTAAACAATAAAAATAGATAGTGTTTATTTTAACAGCACAAATCCAGCACAAACGAATGGCACATGTTTTATGCGATTTAGAAAAAATAATGGGGCGGAAAGTAAAGTCGCGGCTCCCGAAGTGTTTTGATTAGGCAATATCTAAATAATAAACATAGATACAGTGTTTATTTTAACAGCAGAAATCCAGCACAAACGAATGACACCTGTTGTGTGCGATTTAGACAAACCTGGGGTGGAGAGTGACGTCACGGCTCCCGAAATATTTTGATAAGACAATATCTAAATAATAAACATACAGTGTTTATTTTAACGGCATAAATCAAATACAAACGAATGACATCAGTTTGGTGTGATTTAGACAACCTTGGGTGGAGAGTGACGTCACGACTCCCGAAATATTTTAATTATATCTAAACAACGAAAACAGATACATTGTTTATTTTAACGGCACAAACCAGCACAAACGAATGAAGCCAGTTTGGTGTGATTTAGACAACCTGGGGTGGAGAATGACGTCACGACTCCCGAAATATTTTAATTATATCTAAACGACGAAAACAGATACAGTGTTTGTTTTAACGGCACAAACCAGCACAAATCGAGCACAAACGAATGACATCAGTTTGGCACGATTTAGAGGAAATGGGGTGGAGAGTGACGTCACTGCTCCAGAAATATTTTGCTTATATCTAAAGGAGGAAAACAGATACAGTGTTTGTTTTAACGGCACAAACCAGCACAAATCGAGCACAAACGACCTGTGCTGATTTGAAGTCATTTGAGCAACATGGGGTGGAAAGTGACGTCACACGGTCAAAAAAATAATGCTTAATATCTTAGACCCCAAACCAGCAAAAACAAATGGCATAGTTTTGGGGTTTATTTGTTTTTATGGGTGCCAACTTCACGGAGGTCATCCGTATCCCTAGCAACTGACTCCAAGCTTCCCTGAAAGTAAGAAAACCCCACTTACCAGACGAGGGAATTCCAGCACATCATTGAAGTTGCTACGCTGACCCATCAACTTCGGCGGGATCTCCCTTTGGACCAGTCGAGGAACTCAGGACAACTTCCACTCACAAGCAAGTGAATCCCAAGGACGTCACTGAAGCGGAGTCACCAACCAATCAGGAACGTTGTGTTTCATCGAGGCCAGTCAGCAAACGAAACTCAAACAAATGTTGTCTCTTGCTGATCTGCTGCAAATTGATCTTAAGCAGTTAAAGATAAGCCAAATCTCTGCTTTTGTGGTTTCTCAGGTGTGATTCTAAGATCTAGTAATAAGAGCTAAAATTAATTTGGGACGGTTGTCAACTCAACGGTTGAGGTACTCAAAATAACAAACTATCGTACTGTAAATGAATTGCCTTCCTGAAGTTACTTCTCTACTTCAGTGTATCCCTGTAAATATTTATTTACTATAATTAAAACAGTTTGATAATTTAGTCAATTAGTTTCTCTGAAACAATAAGCACCCTAGGTTGCATAGGAGTACATCGCAACAGCCAGTTGATAAAAAAGGGTTGGGGCTTCCTGAGCATTTATTTCATTATTACGCCTTCAGTCTGAGACATCTCGCGCACTGGTCCATCCCTCCTGAGAGAGCTCCATCTTGGTTTATGGTTGAACAAGCCATCCTACTTCCCCTTCCACCACTACAATGTCTATCCATGCATCTATTTATTCATTTAATTTTGTAAATGTGTTGTTTTTGAGGCTGATCTCAAAAATATAATAATTTTTACTGACAGAATTTTAGGTGCAGGCTGGGACTGTCTCTGCCATTTGCAGATAATGTTGTCCTTTTGGCTTCATAGGACATGGACCTTCAGCATGCAGCGGGACGGTTTGCTGTGTAGTGTGAAATGGCAGGGAAAGAAACAGCATCTCTAAGTCAGAAACCATGGTGCTTGACTGGAAAAAGGTGGCCATCTCCAGTTTGGAGGAGAGTCAAGTATCAGCGTTTTTTTTTTTTTTTCATGAGTAATGGAATGTGAGATTAAAAGATGGATCAGTGCAGCGGCAGCAGTAATGCAGTTGATGTGATTGTCTGTTGTGGTGAAGGAGCTGAGACGAAAGGCAATGTTCTCAATTTACCGCTCAATCTAGGTTCCTACTCTCACCTATGGTCATGACTGAAAGGACAAGATCTCGGATACAACCAGACACATTTTACAAAGTGTTTTGACCCGCTTGTTTGAGTCGAAACATAAAAGAGATATGAGCCAACAAAATAGCCTGAATGCAAATTATTTATTATAAAATGTAACTCATAGAACAATCAATCAAAGCAATCAACAAATGTCTAGGGATAATAATGAAGATAAAGAACTTAGGATATAATCACAACAACACTTTAACTACATGATATAAGTAATGCAAAACAAAACCATAAGGTTAAAGAGTCAATGAGATGGCAGGTCTTGACATGAGGACTCCTGTGTAGCCACAGCATCCTGGGGTAGCTAGCACAACAACTTTTATATACCCATTGATGATTAATGCAGGCATCCAATCAGGATTTACCACATTCTCCAATCTGGAGTCTTGGGATCATCAGAGTGTATTAATATTGTAAAACTCAATACCTGTCGCTCTGCCTAAATCATAAAATATACATCAAGTTTGTATTCTACTCAAAAAAGTAAATGTAGTAAACTAGAAAGAATCTCGAACCTAAAAGTAAAGAAACTTTACTAATAAAAGATGCAACACAGGACAATTGAATAGGCTTTCTAAACTTGAGGCCCTGGTATACTGCAAACTAACCGTCCTGGAGCTCCACCTTCTTTGATGTCCAGTGTCTTCCCAGTGATTTGTTTCTCATTCAGGGAGTCAGACAGAGAACATCATCCAAAACAACACTAGCTACATGAATACACTGTAGAGTGGAGTACAGATGTATCCGCACCTGTACAATCACTTGCAAAGAGATTTTAAGCCGCAGAGGTGCTGTTTGCCAGATGTTTATGAAACTGTTCTTCTCTCAGCTGCCATCATTGTGTTTACGGTAAACGAGAGGAGCGCAACACATTTACAACCCCACATACTGCAGTGTAGGAGTGTATACCGTCACTCAGCCTTTTCAAACATTATTCAGACATGAAACATCCTGTGCACATGACAAAATGATTTGCTGCATTCATATCATGTGTGCAACTTTTTGTGCATATGTTTCTCAAGCTGATCAGATCTGTACGGTTTCCCTCCAGTGTGAATCCTCTTTTGTGTTTTCAGATGTGTTAACTGATTAAACCTCTTGTCACAGTGTGAACACTTGTACGGTCTCTCCAGTGTGAATCGTCTGGTGCAGTTTCAATTTTAGAGCTGTAATAAACGTCTTCTCACACTGAAGCACATATACTCTTTCACACCAGTGTGGATTTTCATGTGTTTATTAAGGTATGCTGATCGGTTGAAACTCTTCCCACACTGAGTGCATGTGAATGGTTTCTCTCCACTGTGGATTTTCATGTGATTATTAAGGTGTGATGATCTGCTGAAACTCTTCCCACACAGAGTGCATGTGAATGGTTTCTCTCCACTGTGGATCCTCATGTGTTGATGAAGGTTTGATGAGCAGTTAAAACTCTTCCCACACTGGGTGCATGTGAATGGTTTCTCTCCAGTGTGGATCCTCACGTGTAGATTAAGAGATGATGGATGGTTGAAACTCTTCCCACACTGAGTGCATGTGAATGGTTTCTCTCCAGTGTGGATCATCATGTGAATCTTAAGATAGTCTTTTCTTCCAAAACTCTTTCCACACGGAGTGCAGGTGAAACGATTCTTGTCTTTCCTTTTCAAAATACCATCAGTCTGTAAATAAATTTTTTCCTCAATTTTGACATGATGTTCCTCCTCTTTACTCCCCTCATTCTCTTCAATTAGGTCTGAAATAAATAAATAAATAAAACATCAGTTTTCATTCTCATTTTTTGAGCTGTTGACAGTCATATATGTGTCCCACGCTGCTATAAACACTATTAGGACACATATATTGCACTAAAAAGTGAAAATTGGTTGTTTTTGCGTTATTTTGAGCAAATTCGTTCTTTCGGTTTGAAACGAATTTTTGAAGCTGCGTCACGGCCATGAGATACATAGGTGTGAATCCAGGATGGAGAGTGGCTGTCTGTCTTTTCGAGAACATAGTGACATAGTGTGCGGTATTAATTCATGAGAAAGACGTGCTTCAAACCAATCAGCGCGCTCTATTGTGTATGACGTGAAACTTCATTAATATGCATGATAGCTCTGGAGACTGTTTACCAGTTTACACTGTTCAGACGGCAGAGATACGCCACATTGTGTTGCTAAAACAAGTGAAAGAACAAGAATTTGGAGACATGGGTCGTCGGTGTTGCGTTTATTAGTGTGATGCAGTGAAGGTTTTGTTTTCATTTTCCCTCTATGAGAGAGCTGCTGGACTCACGTGTGGATTATAGTGCACGCGACACGCGATAGAAACGTGTTTGTAAGGAACATTTTCATGCTCTTTCAATTTTTAAAGACATACCATAGTCAAAATGATTTAGTTACTAAGTTTACAGTATGTTAATATCACTGCAATATTACAGTACAATATTATAGACTGAAAGATCCGCTGTACATGCTGCTCTCAGAGTGTAAACATGTTAACACAAACTATTCCCGTCGTGCAGGATTTTCGCCGCATTTTGTGACAGGATAGTCTATACAAACACGGCTTTCTGACGCTACCTACCGAGTACATAAGTTACAGAGAAATGCGGAGGATTTTTTTCTCCCATTCGCCGTGCGGTATCAAATCAGCCTCTGTGTTTGTTTTGCCTGTGAAACTTAGCGCGTGCCCAAATGGAAACTCCCTTTTTTGCAAATCATACCCTCTTTCCCTCCCCCGACACTCCCAGAGCTGGACACGCCCAACTTTCCTGACTTTTTTTAAAACAGAGGTGTGAACATGGGGAGACAGGGGGTTTCGTGGCCCTTTAAGTCTTAAAAACTCTCATCAAAAGCTGAAAAGTGAAAATACACTGGAAACATTGGCTACACACACTGTCATTTTGATGCACATTAAATGTAAAATAAATCAGATCATATTTTGTTTGGTCCATTAACGTGTACACATTTAAGCAGATTAAATTAAATTCATCTTTATTTATCTAGTGCTTTTACAATGTAAATGGTGTCAAAGCCGCTTAACATAGAAGTTATAGTAAATGGATTCTATGCACGAACTCTGCTGACGTGTTTCCTGTAGAATAACATTCAGGCTCTTTATTTCCGCATAGCGCGTTCTACAGCGAAATCTAATAGCAGCGAAACCTAAACGCATCAGAGCATGGGAAAGAAGGGAGATTTACTTTTAAATTGATGAGGATCTAGTGCCAGTGGATGTCCAGCATCTAGAACGTCATAATTGTTCAGTTCTAGAACCCACGGTAGTTGATTATTACACCAGATCAGGCTGACAATCTCTAATGTTTTTATTTTTTTTTTTTGGGGGGGGATCACCATTCCCACACCAGCGTTGCATTTCCCTGTTAGGAAGAGATTTGTGATTTTTACTATTGATCATCAGTTACAGTGCAAAAAAAAAAGTTTCTGCCTTTTATATGGAGTATAGTGTGTGTGTGAGAGAGAGAGAGAGAGAGAAGCTAGATTTATACTTTCGCCTGGCGTCACATCGCGCACCTCCGCTGACTGCGTGTGCACCTCGCGAAATGGACAAGGCTTTTATACTTGCCATTGTGATATTCTTTAAAATGACTGGGGGCGCTCAAAAGAAACCCAGTGTAAAGTCAGACGAATAAACAGAGAAATAGGAAGTTTCTGGAACTACGTCATATCATTAATATCGTTCAATGTTTTTAAACTAATTATTTTTATTGTTTTTAAAAATTAGTTTAATGATTATAAAGATTTTTATAACCAATCAAGATTTTTTTTTAATCAAACTTTGATGCATCACTTTTGTTCATATCTCGGACAGTTCTACCTATTATAATTTATTAAAATATTAATGACAGCAGAACATGGGTTACTGTTCCAAATATATTTTTTATTACGGCAAGAATAATAGTAAAAAAAAAAAAAAAAGTACACTTACTAAAAAATACATACATTTCTTTAGATTTAGCCCGCTCAACAATTCACACATTACTGTCTGGCTAGTTTCTCTCCTCTGCTTATGCTAAAAAGGCAATAAAGGTCCAACATTCCTGACCGTTATCACCAATAAAGCCTAGAAAGACAGGGCATCAGTATATTTTAAACCGATTGGTTCAAATGTTCCTTTTGCAGTTATCTGTGTGTGTTTTATTTTTGTGGAGTTTCAGCGCATTTCTAAAAGTGGAGAGAGAAAAGAGAGAATGCCTACACTTTTTATTATCCTTATATTTCAAAAGCACACACGTTTGTTGTCATTGTGAGTGTACACAATAAAAACTAGACACTTAACAGATCCGTACGATCAAAACTGAAAGTGTAATTTAGGTTCTTTTTGGCATTATGAGGAGAAGACGCATCAAAACGTGTATACGCAGTCTTCGACCCCTGGGAGTTAAACACCTATATGTATGACGCAGTTAATGACGTTATATAAGAGTCTAATTGTGGTTCTGAGATTGTAATTACTTAGAGCGGTCTACAAACTTTTTGCGATGAAACTGCAAACTATCTACAGTAAACTTTCTTTTAATTGAATCTCTGACTCCTGCTCTTCTTCATCTGATAGACTGGTCATTTTTGGGTTAAAACTGTGGGCCCCCCTACAAAGTGTATTTATGCACGCACACTATAATCTGCTGTTTTACTTCACTGTACTCCATATAAAAGACTGAAACTTTTTTGAACAGGCCTATCTAAAGGATTAATGCAGCCAACTGATGATCAACAGTAAAAATGACACATTTTACCTCTTCCCAACAGGGAAAACACCAACAATCTAGAATGCATGATTATTTGGTGTCATGAATGGCTTTGCGGTTAAAAAATGTGGTTATAATGGAATTCAATGGGTCAAAAGCAAACAAGAACATAATGAAAGGGTATAGGGCTGCACGATTAATCGTATTATTATCATCACAATAACGATATTTGTGGCCCACAATCAATAATTAAATATCATCACGATTTTACAGTATAAACACCAAGCCGTTATTTTAATGAGTGGAGTTTACGGATCGTATCGCAACACAAGCATGAGGTGACTGCGTCGTGATTGCAAGTGTTTATATTTTTCGAGGAATGTAATGTTGATCAGGTAGCCTTTGCTCCTGTTCAGTCCAAACTACCCAAGGTAACACAACAAACCTCATTTACCACCTTAAAAGCCATCACAAAGTGGCTGTCATCAGTGGGTTAATGAGCTCAGGAGAATTCTGCTTTGCATTTTTCTATGTATTACTAAACCAGACAACATTTGTTTTATAAGTTAACCAAATATTCGCAGAGATTCAGCAGTTTTTTTTTTTTCTGACGCGTTTGTCAGTCATGTAGACAGAAGACACTATCCAATTGTTTCAGTGTAAAAAAAGAAAAAGAAAAAGTCATTGTGGCCCTGTTCATGCAGGTATTCAGGTTAGTTTTCATCAATCTGATGCAACTTTTATTATTTACAAGAAAAGAAAATGCAATTAAAAGTTTCAGATCAATTAACTCAATTTATAAAAAGACTAGCCTATTTATGCATTAAATAATGAAATAGATGACCAATTTCCTTTATTTCCGATTAGACCATGCACTTTATTCAGTTTTAATAGGTATATGTGCTTTTTTAAATAACAATCGTTTAACAAATATTTTAGCACATTGAAAGTAATTAAATTATCTTGTCTTTTGATTAAAAAAAATGTATGTAAAAGATCAGGATTTGATAGTGCGCCAAAAACCACAATCATCCAACACATGCATCGCTCTCATGCCACGTTTTCAAGGATAAATTTGCGTCTGAGTGCAGCTTTGAAAAGAATAAAATAATTAAAAAGTACATTAAAACTACACACATAAAATAAAACATTCACAAATGTGTATCTTCTGGAAAAACACCAATTGACTGCGCTGCTTTTGGTTTTAAAAGAATCAAGCAGATTTTAAAAAATCTAATTAGCAGACGAGAAATGACAAAAATTTTGCAAAACAAAAAGATTAAACATATCGGGACTGTTAAAAGAACATTCTATTTTATATATTCTTTCGACTCCAATACAATAGCTAAGATTATGAAAGAATCTCTCCTGCATGCTTCAGCAGTGTGTCCCGCTGTTTATGAATGAGGCGGAGAGAATGCGCAGTTTAGTTTCACCTAAAGATATTGAATTTTTGAAAATTTTTATAAATTTGATAAATTTAATTATATATATATATATATATATATATATATATATATATATATATATATATATATATATTAGGGATGTTAACGATTACTTGATCATCGATTAATTGTCAATAAGCCTTTAATCGATAGAGCTTATCGATGACCGATTAAGCATGGACATTTAAAGGATAAGATATGCTTTGCGCTGTGAGAGACTTATTCACGACTTTACACATTACATAATCAAGTGTGTGCAGTTTACATGACCATGGAGTCACTCTCTTGACTGCATACTGGGCGATGCATAAAACCCGCAGGGATCTCGGTTATATTTACAGGTGCTGCCGTTAATCTGCGGGTCAGGTAATCAAAATATAGGTCGCATGATATTTAAGTATGGGTGGGTCACGCGTGGATGAGATCATTGGTTATGCAAACTTTAACTATTTTCTCTAAAATATTAAGGTGTTTTAAGCAATCTTGACAGACTGTAACAAATATGCTTTCATTTTAAAAATCGCTCATCATGGCCAGACATGCGGTGAACATCTCCGTTCTCACAGGTTTCTGTTCTCTCATCATCAATCACTCTCAGTCTGGGAACATGTTCAGTGCTGCGAATTTTGTTAAGCCTGTCCTGGCTCATTGTGGTCAAATTACTTGCTTTAATGGAGGATATTGTGTATTGAGGATATAGGCAAATATATCGCAGAGAGCTGAGACCCATGACGACTTTAAAGATGATATAGCTTGTTTCGGATGATATATTACATGTTTTAATTACATTATTGAATAAAATGAACAGCATTATTATTTTTAATCATCATCATTAATAACAAACGAACTACAAATTATTTGACCGCTTCAGCGGTTCACATCAACATCACTTTGCCGGCACTTTCGGACTTCAGCACCACGCATCTTTAGCTAGAATTGAAATAGACTTTACTTCCTAAAGGGAAAAATACAATAATTTTTAAAATTGGCGATTATAGACATGTACTCGCAATTTCACACACATCAGCATGTGAAAAATTAATTATTTCTATTGCGCTCTCTCGCAGCAGCTGACGCGCGCTGCACGTGAGGGCACTACCATACACAACCACATCTCATATAGCAAATTAATTTGCAACTTTGTTGCATAAAAATAAAAGGCTAAAAATCTAAATTTAATTAACAAACAAATTAAATAAAATTATTTGTAAAAATGAAACTATAGAAAAAAGAAAATGAAAAGAACTGAAACCAGCTCAAATGATCTGTTCTGGAATAACAGGTGCTGCAATCGAATTAATTCGATGGAATGAAAAACACAGACATGCGCATATTTCAGAAAATAGCCTATTTAATTAAAAAATATGTTAGGCCTATATATATATATATATTTTTTTTTTAATAAATATTTTTTTTTTAATAGTCTATATTAAATTACCATTCGTTTTGGCTTTAATGAATTATTGAACAGGTTATTAATAACTTATCAAAGAACATTTTACTGAGCTCAGTGAAATGTTTTGTATGTAGGCTAATATTAGAGCCAGAGCTGCGGCGCGTCGGCAATAGTCTAAACTAAACTGTTTCTATTATCAGACAAACGATAAACACATATCCCATGCACAACATTGTGTTAGATTTTAGCAAATACCGAGGTGACACTGTTAATGACTACTTTTGTGAGGATGATGATGATCAGACCTTGCCGCTAAAAACAAAACATGGATAGGCTAAACGCACCGCATAGAAACAGTCACGTGCAGGCAGTGAGTCCTCCGTCCTCCTCCCGTCTGAAAGGACTTTAATGCATGCATCCTTGATAAATATAATTTCATTTGCTTTCATCCATTTATATTATATGCATTTTGCAGCAGTCCCGCTGATAACGGCATGGAATCATCAAACCACCCGAAGTCACCATCAAATCCTGTACCGCGCCGCACTGTTGCAGAGTCTTTTAGCTGTAAGAGCGCGGTGATTTGCATAGGTTTGAATTATTTTCTGAGATAAAACATAATGCAAATGAAGTAGATTATTAAATAAGTTTTTTTATTAAAGCAGCCGAAAGTTTAGGCCTATTAAATACGTTTAAAAATGGTTAAATAAATGAGCAAATTAGAAACATAACACTGCCGCCCCCATATATCGTGTCGGCGATCTCACAGGGGGACGATATGGCAATCTGAAAATTTCTTATATTGTCCAACACTAGCCGTGATGGTCTGTCATAGCCTAAATGGTTTGTTCTTCACTGAAGCTTTAACAGAAGCGTGTGTCGCATGTTCACCTCTGACGCATTCAGCCTGTAGCCTAGTTTGGGTTTTTTACATATAATGTTGATTACTTAAAATGTCTTATTTTTTATTTTTATAGTTTATATCTATAAAATGAATGCTTAGCTTATTTCGTTGTGACGATTAAGCAAGAATCATAATGCATTGCATATTCGGCTCATTCTTCAGTAGCCTAGATTCCTATGTATATTATAAACATATGGTTTATAAGGATTAACGATTAATCGATTGATATCGGTAATTTAAATGATCATCGATCACGGGATTTTGTAGAAACTGACATCCCTAATACACACACACACACACACACACACACATATATATATATATATATATATATATATATATATATATATATATATATATATACACACACACACATACACACAAAGGAATATCACATTATTCATCGTGATTAACATTTTGAGCTAAATAATCGTGATTGTAATTTTTTCTGTTATAATGCAGCCCTATATCTTATTAATAAAATATATATCTGAATGAGGATCAAATGACCGAGTTGGTCTTTGAGAATGAAAATTAACCTGTTTGTTCCTGCAGATCTTCATGTTTGACTCTGAATGTTTCTTCAATCTTTACATCTTCACTCTCCTCTTTAATAAACGCCATCTTTATAACAGTGTGGAGATCAGTCGCTTCAGCAGGAGTTTTTCTCTGTGTTTGGACACTTTATCCTGTTTAAAATGAACAAAACAATAAAAATGATCAGTTTAAAATAAATAAAACAATGAACAGAAACAAAATAACTTCTCTTCAACACTTGCTTCTACAGTTTCTTTATATGAGAGTCATTAACAAGAAGAAATCAGGTAAAAGAGTAAGTCTGAGCAAGAAACAATAGCCACAAATGAGCTGATTAAAACTAGTAACGTTACTCCATTTCTTATATATAGTGATGTACACTTAGAATGGACTGACATTATGCTATTTAATAAATTAAACCTTGATGTATACTTAGAATGGAATGACATTATGAAGTTTAATAAATTAAACCTTCATTAAAACACTTATTACACACATTTATGTTACTGTTTTCAAACTTTATGTTCTTAATTCTTTTGTTTGTTTTATTTACTTTATTGTTTGCTTACTTTATTGTTGTAGCACTTTTTTGCACAATACAAATTTCCTCCCAGGGACAAATAAAGTTTATCCTGTCTTTATTCTCATTACTGTAATTGTAAAACAATACTACGTTGTATAAAGGGTTAAAATAACATTTTCAACAGCAGGTACATCATTTAGCATTGAATTAAAAACCTGAAACTTTAAGCAATCGGTTTATATGTAAAAGCTTTAAAACAAACCTTTTCCCAGTTGAATCGCAGCGCGGGGATGGCGCAGCCTTATGACGTCACATGCCACGCCAAAATAAAAGTCTTTTTTTTGTTTAGCTTTTTTTGCCACTTACTCTTGATACATTTCTCCCTCGTTTTCCACCTCTCTCTCTCTCTCTCTCTCTCTCTCTCTCTCACACACACACACACACACACACACACACACTAATCAAAACCTTTAAACATTTTTAAGACAATTTTGAAAAACTTTTTTAATCCACTTTATGAGGACTTGTATGTCTAAAACACATTACTTCCTATTAATATCCGAGTCCAAATCTCATCCTCGTAATTATGACCTTTTCCTTTCTATTTTTACAACTTATCTAGTTTTTTTTTTATCTGTATTCCACGTTTCCTGCCATTCTTTAGCAACATCTTCTGTAATAATATTTAACTTTACCTTTACTTACAGAAGCATTAAAAGGGGAGTTCACATCAAAATTACAATTCTGTCATTTACTCATCCTCTACTTGTTCCAAACCTGTTTGAGTTTCTTCTGCTGAATGCAAATGAAGATACTGAAGAATACAGGGGCAAAAACAGCCACTATATGGTTTAACGGTTCCAGGGCTGGACTGGGACAAAGAAAAATCAGCCCTGGCGTTTTGGGCCAGAGCGGCCCATTACAAACAATCAAAATGCTACTCATCTGTCCATGCCCTTGAATATGTTTACAACTCATATTCTATAAAAGCCACACACACAAGTAATCAACATTTTGTCTGTAAAGTCATTATTTTCAATGTACACACCAGTTTCTCTTTTCTTTCAGACTTCACCTCATAACCCTCTGGCTGTTCTATAAAATGTCACACTCTTTTGGTGCATGTAAATAAGCTGTTTTTACATCCATCTGCTGAACAATCAGATTTTCTTAGACAGCTATTAGCATTAACACTCTTACACTAGCATACCTGTCAACATTGGGATGTTAAAATATTGGATATGCCCACCATAATAAGGGATTACTCCGACCCCCCTTTAAAAATCCCCAAATTACTAAATATGTTCTTCACTGTAAATAAACAGTTAAATGGTCAGTAATATGTTTTATAATTATTATTTACAAAAGCAAAAATAAATAGTGTACATTAGCAGCAAATACATTAGCAAACAGTTCAGCTTATTAAAATGTATAGCTATTATAATGAAATAAAATCAAGCTCTCAAATCTCATTAGCTGTTTCTTCACTGTATAACTGACACATTCTGATTAAAGAGCAACGAATGAATCTCTTATTTATTTAGATTTTTTTTTTTTGATTATATTAAATAACAGGTGCCACTTTAAAACTGCAACCATCTAACGTTATAAAGAAAGCATTCGATTGCTTTCCTAACCTTTTATGCTCATTAGGACAAAATTAGTTGTGTTTGAAAAAAAAACCACCAAGATCTACATCTTTAGATATTATTATTATTAATTGTGTGTATATGTCTGTTTAAACACGCACCCAAAACCCAGCCTCCACTTCAAATCGCGTGTACAGAATCTGTTTGGGAAACAGCCTCTATTTATCACTATGGAGCACGTCAGCCGACAGTCATGCACCGCTATATGACTGTTTTGAGGATTGCATATGAAGGGGAGACGGCACCTGTAATGAAAAGGAAAGGGAATCCCACCATTTTTATATTTATTTCAAAGTGTTTTCATGCCTAAAAAAAGCGAAAGGACAGAACAGACTCACATTTAAGAGCAAGGGGCGGCCCCTTGTGGTTCGGAGATATGGGTTGCAGGGAGCCTCTGTAGGGAGGCTCTGCTCTTTAATGTTTATTTGCCATCCTTCAGTGAAAGATAAAAAATAAGGGAGAAATGCAGGAAAATACCTTTACGGGATGATAGCGGGATAGTACTGTACAATATGGAAGAATCCTGGGAAAAATGGGAGGGTTGACAGGTCTGCCAATGAATCTGAACAAAGATCACAAATTTGTTTTATAAAATGACTACAATAATTACTCAACAGCCAATCAGCCCACTCTTTTACTGCATATTGAACAAGAGACACTGTCCATTCACTTAGTTGTTCTCACAGAATAAAGTTTATGCAATTGATTAACAGACCAGTGTGAAGCACAATCTAACATGCTTTATTCTTTGAAAACCACCATTTGTATGTAAAGTTTCTTGCTTTTTTTTACTGCTGCTTCCACAAAACTAAACAATTACACACAAAACAGTGTTTCGTGCTGTAATAAACTTTGTTTAAACAAACAGTTTGAGGAATTAAAGTAGATAAATGTGCGCATTTATTTCTGCCTGTCCATATCTGACAATTACAAACGCTGATGTATCAGAACTTTTCAATCAAAATAATATATGTCATAAACTATTCTAAAGTAATGCATATATTAACACTTAATAAATCAAGAATCAATCAAAAACATGACAGTTGTTCAAAATGCTAGGAAAGATCATTTTCACCCACACATTTGTTGCTAAAAGACATTATTGTCACTCATGTATTCCTGATCTATCTTAATCACAACTCTGTTCTGCTACTTCTAACACCGGCCTGTTCCCAAACTGTCCGCAACGGTGTACAAACTAGATCCATCGACTGAAACAGTCTGCATCAATAACTAGGACTGCGAGGTCACAACCTGCTACATCGCAGACATGACGGAAACCATACAGCTGTCTTTGCGGGACTCACAAGTTGATTTGGTGCGCACTGACCAGTCATACTGTTTTACTGACCTCACCACAAGAATGTTTCAGGGCAAAAAACACCTTACAATAACACGCAACACCACCATCACTGAACTGGAAACAGCTTTTCCGTACAGTCTGCCCAGCACCAGCAGTGCTGAAACTGAGGAGCTCCACCACTTGACTGCCCCTCTGGAGAGTGCTAAAATCAAATTGATCAAACAATGTCCAAAATGCCTGAGTGCTCAGCCTAACTTCAACCCCAAAGATCAATTCCACAGATGTCACACATACAAATTCCTCCGCAGAACAAACAAATACTTGACCAAATCCAGTGGACAGCTCACTTTCACAATAAATACCGTTGAGGTGGACATGACCATCGGCAACATCACCCTCAGCAAATTTGTCACAGCAGACCACAATATGACTTCACTGGACGCCCAAGACATAGAGGAACTCCTAATGTCATACAACACTTTGGATGTTACTTATACCTCTGACCACCACATCACATCACTCCAGAAATGTGCTACCCCCTCACCACAGCCTATGGTCGCCAACCAGACTGCCAAGACCTCCAGTGCCAGTTTGCAACAACAACCAAACCCCTGCGCCAAAAGCACTGTACCTGAAGCGCAACACACAAGCCTCCCTGAAAAACGCAAGACTGAAACGGCCTGTGCCATGCATTCCAAAAAAGCCAAAGGAAAAAGCAAAGTCACAGCATCTACCAGAAATGTGCCCAGTTTCACATACAACAAACACTTGATTTTTTTATATCAAATTGCTTGTAACATGTTCCTCTCCACCGATCGAGATTTTTTTTCTTTCTTGACAGCACCGTGTTCCAATTCAGGTAACATTTCATATGACGTTATTCACATAACAAACCAATTTTTATTTTATTCAGAAACAAATTTCTTGTTCAAGATTGTATTTACTGTTTGACAGTTTTCCTCTGTTCAAGTGTCTATACTGGATCCAAAAAAAAAAACATACATTATGAAAAACATATAATGTAAAATGTCTTTTTTTTGACACAACATTGCTTTTCATAAATGTATGCTTCTATTTACCAAGAATGTTTCTTTATTGTTCCATAATTGTTCTAAAACGTGTTCTAATAAAACCCGAGAAATCACTTAAAGTTTAGCTTGCAGTGTCCACATTCCATCCCCACTGTTACGTGTTTAAGTTATTAAGATATTAAATGGATGAAATGTAACACTCAGTGAGTCTGTTATGCCGCTGGATGAAAAATGAGAAGACAACAACTGCTGGGTAAATGAACAAAAAGTAAGTATTTATTAAACAGAATGTTAAACAATGAATATAGGAAATTAGATGTGAATGTACTTTTAAATAACTGAATTAAACAAAACAGGAGTATTGCCAAAACAAAGAAATAATTAGAACAAAACGATTTAACTAAACCCCAACCCACTAGACTAACTGAACAAACAAAACCGTAATCTTCAGCACGCTGCTTAACTAAACTTCATAACTGCACAAAAACATAATTACACATGTGGCAACAACTCCATAACCTGACTAACAGACAAACACTAGCTGCTCAAGATGACTGAATCTCTCATAAAGTACACACTGTTAGCCATTAGCAAAACAAGATCTGATATAATCCAGGGGGCTATTCCATAAAGCAAGCTTAGAGAAAAAGCCAGGCTTATTTTGGTAAGTCAGGTTTATTAATGGCGGATTCGGTTTCATAAATCAAATTTACGATAGTTCAAACTTAGTTACCCTGGCAACTTATGCTGGGAAACTAGCCTGGTCTGGGGCAGGCTAACTCTCAGGCTATGTCAAGTTCAAGCGTAATCAAAGTAATGTTAACATTCACCTGCCATAGTTTGATGCCATTTTAATTTAGTTAACCTTATAATAATGATTAAAACTTTATAGTCACTTAATAGTAAATATATATCTAATGGAATTAGTTGGCAAATATATGCAGTGTAACTTAAATTAAACAAACGGACCATCAAAATAAAGTGTGACCATATATTTAAATTCCTATGAGTTATTCCAAACAAAACAAATACAAACTACAACATTTCAACTAAATTTTATATTTTTTCAACTAAATTTTATATAGGTTCTGTTGATTTTTTTTTTCCTCGTTACTAAAATTGTATTTAACATTTTCCCCCAACATATTTATTTGGGTGTACTAATTTTTGCACTGTGATCTTCAGTTTGGTTTTTGATAAATTATTTCCAAATGTTGCTTAGTGAATAATTTAATGTATATGCACAAATATATTATTGTAAAGCATCCTGTAGAAAATATTAACTTAAAAGATAGATCTGTGAGGGGGCTGCCTGATTTAATATATATATATATATATATATATATATATATATATATATATATATATATATATATATATAATCAAGTACAATTTCTATCTACTATGACAAATATTTAATGTTAATAGGCCTAAATAATGGCTTATATTTTAAAATATATTGCTACTTATGTAGCCTATTGAGACGATCTGCAATTTCTTGTCAGCCTTCTCTCTTGCTTTCTTGCAAGCCGTATTATTTGATTGTTATGTTTAAATTATTACATGTTTGAACTCTAAAAACTAATGCAGCTCACTCGCTGTGAACAGCTCTCTCATCTCAGAGCTCTTTCAGTTCTCGAAGTTGCCATGGTAGCACACAACATAATCAATGTATCTATGATCGACCTTTAAGGTTTCACGACAGAAACGTGCACGAGCAGTTATCTAGACTATTTAAACTGAACTCAGACTAGTTAGATCAAATGATCTTTAACTTACTGTTATGGAACCAAATTAAGCGTGGATGTTTAGTTTGGCTCACTGAAGTCAGGCTTTTGACTTTAAAGGTGCAGTATGTAAGTTTGACACCCAGTGGTTGAACTAGGTATTGCACTCCTGGATCATAATAAAAACACGCCGGGATGCTAGATTGAGTACAGGAGCGATTTAAACTGTTCTAAATAAAAGCAACGACACGCGATAGAGGGAATATTCTCCATATTAAAAGCAGTTTTGATTCTAACCAACACCTCGAATTGATATTAGAAGTGGCTTCTATTTCAAACAGCTGAACAACAGAAACCTATGACAGATCACCTCAGGTAAGCCTCGTGTGCCTTATTTAGTGCTAAATGCTAACTGTGTGAGTTTGAATGCATTTTACATGACATGTATTGCCATATACTGAAAGCAGATAGTTCACCTCAGATCTGGAAAATACAATAAACCGTTTGAAATTGAACTTTAGAACTAAACACACATGAGTGATTCAGCATCTACATTTAATGATGTTAAAGAGGGTTAACATGTATTAAATAGATTCTAATCCTTACCGTTTCGTGAGTAAGTGCATATTCTGTGCTTCTGAAAGGCTGTATTTAAATTCCTGTCGTGTTTCGTCTGGTGCAAACAGCTCATCACTATCTCGTCACAGCGTGTTGTTAGGACACGCGATTACAATGTAACCTGCTCACGTTTGTAATATTTATGTCATTTGCTAATTAATAACCTCATGTGGAACTGAATCTGTCTCATTTTGACATCTGATACTGTCCACTGACACTGTCGCATTTCACTCACGGACGCATGCTTTCAGAGTCTTTCTGAATGAATGAATGAAATACGCTGTTTTCCAACAAGGCAACCCGGAGTGCTGAATTATAATTGGCTAAACTGGCATCTTGCATATGAAATTGACCTAAACAAAGACACCGTTCCGGCACGGAAAAACCATTTTCAAAGCAGAATATCTGACTTTAGCATTGTTTGCCAGTTAAACAAGTATGTTCACTTGGGATGTTTCTTAAATATCTGCACACATATTATGGTATTTTTATGCTTTAGAAGAGTCAAAAAACTTACATACAGCACCTTTAATCCCCGCTTTTCTAAACGACTTTTATGGAATAGCCCCCAGTTCTCATTAAGATAGTTCAACTTCTCAATAGATATTAACTGAGCTGCACAAGCTTAACTAATAAATCGATCACTCGAGAGAAATACACGCAACAACAACAACAACAACAATATAACTAAACAAACACTAGTGAACAGGCCGGCCGACACAAGGTGAGGAGTTTGGCTGTGAGCCAAGCGCTCCTCAAGAACAGCGCAAGCGCACGGCTTTTATACCTGTCGGACCAGCTCCCGATTGGTGCATCGATTGCGTCATTGTTGTGATTGACAGCTGGTTTCAACCAATGTTCTCACACCTAAAACAGGACAGAAAAGACACGGAAGAGAGAAAAGAGAACGCAAAACAGAAAACAACCTACAAAACACCACAAAACATACGTGAAACGTAACACCCACGAATGACATCTATTGATTATTTGACATCTGTTTCGACAGCCTTAAACATGTGAAACTCAAAAGTTGATTTGGTTCACACCGACCAGCCATAATGCTTCACTGACCTCTCCACATAAATTTTCCAAGGCAAAAATCACCTCATAACAACACAGAACACCTGCAATTAAGCTGCATCTTTAATGTCCTCTACTTACCAAATCTCATGTGATTCACTGACATATAAAAAAACTACACACACTTAATATATTAAGAGGCTAATAAGTAAACAGTTAATATATTAAGAGGCTAATAAGTAAACAGTTAATATATTAAGAGGTTAATATGTAAACAGTTAATATATTAAGAGGCTAATAAGTAAACAGTTAATATATTAAGAGGCTAATAAGTAAACAGTTAATATATTAAGAGGCTAATAAGTAAACAGTTAATATGTTAAGAGGCTAATAAGTAAACAGTTAATATCTTAAGAGGCTAATAATTAAACAGTTAATATATTAAGAGCTAATAAGTAAACAGTTAATATATTAAGAGCTAATAAGTAAACAGTTAATATATTAAGAGGCTAATAAGTAAACAGTTAATATATTAAGAGGTTAATATGTAAACAGTTAATATATTAAGAGGCTAATAAGTAAACAGTTAATATATTAAGAGGCTAATAAGTAAACAGTTAATATATTAAGAGGCTAATAAGTAAACAGTTAATATGTTAAGAGGCTAATAAGTAAACAGTTAATATCTTAAGAGGCTAATAAGTAAACAGTTAATATATTAAGAGGCTAATAAGTAAACAGTTAATATATTAAGAGCTAATAAGTAAACAGTTAATATATTAAGAGGTTAATAAGTAAACAGTTAATATCTTAAGAGGTTAATAAGTAAACAGTTAATATGTTAAGAGGTTAATAAGTAAACAGTTAATATCTTAAGAGGTTAATAAGTAAACAGTTAATATATTAAGAGGCTAATAAGTAAACAGTTAATATATTAAGAGCTAATAAGTAAACAGTTAATATATTAAGAGGCTAATAAGTAAACAGTTAGTATATTAAGAGGTTAATAAGTAAACAGTTAATATGTTAAGAGGTTAATAAGTAAACAGTTAGTATATTAAGAGGCTAATAAGTAAACAGTTAATATATTAAGAGGCTAATAAGTAAACAGTTAATATATTAAGAGCTAATAAGTAAACAGTTAATATATTAAGAGGCTAATAAGTAAACAGTTAGTATATTAAGAGGTTAATAAGTAAACAGTTAATATATTAAGAGGCTAATAAGTAAACAGTTAATATATTAAGAGGCTAATAAGTAAACAGTTAATATGTTAAGAGGTTAATAAGTAAACAGTTAATATATTAAGAGGCTAATAAGTAAACAGTTAATATATTAAGAGGCTAATAAGTAAACAGTTAGTATATTAAGAGGTTAATAAGTAAACAGTTAATATGTTAAGAGGTTAATAAGTAAACAGTTAGTATATTAAGAGGTTAATAAGTAAACAGTTAATATGTTAAGAGGTTAATAAGTAAACAGTTAATATGTTAAGAGGTTAATAAGTAAACAGTTAATATATTAAGAGGCTAATAAGTAAACAGTTAATATATTAAGAGGCTAATAAATAAACAGTTATTATATTAAGAGGCTAATAAGAAAACGGTTAATATATTAAGAGGCTAATAAGTAAACAGTAAATATATTAAAGAGGCTAATAAGTAAACGGTTAATATATTAAGAGGCTAATAAGTAAACAGTTAATATATTAAGAGGCTAATAAGTAAACAGTTAATATCTTAAGAGGCTAATAAGTAAACGGTTATTATATTAAGAGGCTAATAAGTAAACAGTTAATATATTAAGAGGCTAATAAGTAAACGGTTAATATATTAAGAGGCTAATAAGTAAACAGTTAATATATTAAAGAGGCTAATAAGTAAACGGTTAATATATTAAGAGGTTAATAAGTAAACAGTTAATATGTTAAGAGGTTAATAAGTAAACAGTTAATTTATTAAGAGGCTAATAAGTAAACAGTTAATATATTAAGATGCTAATTAGTAAACAGTTAATATATTAAAGAGGCTAATAAGTAAACGGTTAATATATTAAAGAGGCTAATAAGTAAACAGTTAATATATTAAAGAGGCTAATAAGTAAACGGTTAATATATTAAAGAGGCTAATAAGTAAACGGTTAATATATTAAGAGGCTAATAAGTAAACAGTTAATATATTAAGAGGCTAATAAGTAAACAGTTAATATCTTAAGAGGCTAATAAGTAAACAGTTAATATATTAAGAGGCTAATACGTAAACAGTTAATATATTAAAGAGGCTAATAAATAAACAGTTAATATATTAAAGAGGCTAATAAGTAAACAGTTAATATATTAAAGAGGCTAATAAGTAAACAGTTAATATATTAAGAGGCTAATAAGTAAACAGTTAATATATTAAGAGGCTAATAAGTAAACAGTTAATATATTAAAGAGGCTAATAAGTAAACAGTTAATATATTAAGAGGCTAATAAGTAAACAGTTAATATCTTAAGAGGCTAATAATTAAACAGTTAATATATTAAGAGCTAATAAGTAAACAGTTAATATATTAAGAGCTAATAAGTAAACAGTTAATATATTAAGAGGCTAATAAGTAAACAGTTAATATATTAAGAGGTTAATATGTAAACAGTTAATATATTAAGAGGCTAATAAGTAAACAGTTAATATATTAAGAGGTTAATAAGTAAACAGTTAATATATTAAGAGGTTAATATGTAAACAGTTAATATATTAAAAGGCTAATAAGTAAACAGTTAATATGTTAAGAGGCTAATAAGTAAACAGTTAATATCTTAAGAGGCTAATAAGTAAACAGTTAATATATTAAGAGGCTAATAAGTAAACAGTTAATATATTAAGAGCTAATAAGTAAACAGTTAATATATTAAGAGGTTAATAAGTAAACAGTTAATATCTTAAGAGGTTAATAAGTAAACGGTTATTATATTAAGAGGCTAATAAGTAAACAGTTAATATATTAAGAGGCTAATAAGTAAACAGTTAATATATTAAGAGGCTAATAAGTAAACAGTTAATATATTAAAGAGGCTAATAAGTAAACGGTTAATATATTAAGAGGCTAATAAGTAAACAGTTAATATATTAAAGAGGCTAATAAGTAAACGGTTAATATATTAAGAGGTTAATAAGTAAACAGTTAATATGTTAAGAGGTTAATAAGTAAACAGTTAATTTATTAAGAGGCTAATAAGTAAACAGTTAATATATTAAGATGCTAATTAGTAAACAGTTAATATATTAAAGAGGCTAATAAGTAAACGGTTAATATATTAAAGAGGCTAATAAGTAAACAGTTAATATATTAAAGAGGCTAATAAGTAAACGGTTAATATATTAAAGAGGCTAATAAGTAAACGGTTAATATATTAAGAGGCTAATAAGTAAACAGTTAATATATTAAGAGGCTAATAAGTAAACAGTTAATATCTTAAGAGGCTAATAAGTAAACAGTTAATATATTAAGAGGCTAATACGTAAACAGTTAATATATTAAAGAGGCTAATAAATAAACAGTTAATATATTAAAGAGGCTAATAAGTAAACAGTTAATATATTAAAGAGGCTAATAAGTAAACAGTTAATATATTAAGAGGCTAATAAGTAAACAGTTAATATATTAAGAGGCTAATAAGTAAACAGTTAATATATTAAAGAGGCTAATAAGTAAACAGTTAATATATTAAGAGGCTAATAAGTAAACAGTTAATATCTTAAGAGGCTAATAATTAAACAGTTAATATATTAAGAGCTAATAAGTAAACAGTTAATATATTAAGAGCTAATAAGTAAACAGTTAATATATTAAGAGGCTAATAAGTAAACAGTTAATATATTAAGAGGTTAATATGTAAACAGTTAATATATTAAGAGGCTAATAAGTAAACAGTTAATATATTAAGAGGTTAATAAGTAAACAGTTAATATATTAAGAGGTTAATATGTAAACAGTTAATATATTAAAAGGCTAATAAGTAAACAGTTAATATGTTAAGAGGCTAATAAGTAAACAGTTAATATCTTAAGAGGCTAATAAGTAAACAGTTAATATATTAAGAGGCTAATAAGTAAACAGTTAATATATTAAGAGCTAATAAGTAAACAGTTAATATATTAAGAGGTTAATAAGTAAACAGTTAATATCTTAAGAGGTTAATAAGTAAACAGTTAATATGTTAAGAGGTTAATAAGTAAACAGTTAATATCTTAAGAGGTTAATAAGTAAACAGTTAATATATTAAGAGGCTAATAAGTAAACAGTTGATATATTAAGAGGCTAATAAGTAAACAGTTAGTATAGTAAGAGGTTAATAAGTAAACAGTTAATATGTTAAGAGGTTAATAAGTAAATAGTTAGTATATTAAGAGGTTAATAAGTAAACAGTTAATATGTTAAGAGGTTAATAAGTAAACAGTTAATATATTAAGAGGCTAATAAGTAAACAGTTAATATCTTAAGAGGTTAATAAGTAAACAGTTAATATGTTAAGAGGTTAATAAGTAAACAGTTAGTATATTAAGAGGTTAATAAGTAAACAGTTAATATGTTAAGAGGTTAATAAGTAAACAGTTAATATATTAAGAGGCTAATAAGTAAACAGTTAATATATTAAGAGGCTAATAAATAAACAGTTAATATATTAAGAGGCTAATAAGTAAACAGTTAATATGTTAAGAGGTTAATAAGTAAACAGTTAATATATTAAGAGGTTAATAAGTAAACAGTTAATATGTTAAGAGGTTAATAAGTAAACAGTTAATATATTAAGAGGTTAATAAGTAAACAGTTAATATGTTAAGAGGTTAATAAGTAAACAGTTAATATGTTAAGAGGTTAATAAGTAAACAGTTAATATGTTAAGAGGTTAATAAGTAAACAGTTAATATATTAAGAGGTTAATAAGTAAACAGTTAATATGTTAAGAGGTTAATAAGTAAACAGTTAATATATTAAGAGGTTAATAAGTAAACAGTTAATATGTTAAGAGGTTAATAAGTAAACAGTTAATATATTAAGAGGTTAATAAGTAAACAGTTAATATGTTAAGAGGTTAATAAGTAAACAGTTAATATATTAAGAGGTTAATAAGTAAACAGTTAATATGTTAAGAGGTTAATAAGTAAACAGTTAATATGTTAAGAGGTTAATAAGTAAACAGTTAATATATTAAGAGGCTAATAAGTAAACAGTTAATATATTAAGAGGCTAATTAGTAAACAGTTAATATATTAAAGAGGCTAATAAGTAAACGGTTAATATATTAAAGAGGCTAATAAGTAAACGGTTAATATATTAAGAGGCTAATAAGTAAACAGTTAATATATTAAGAGGCTAATAAGTAAACAGTTAATATCTTAAGAGGCTAATAAGTAAACGGTTAATATATTAAGAGGCTAATAAGTAAACAGTTAATATATTAAGAGGCTAATAAGTAAACGGTTAATATATTAAAGAGGCTAATAAGTAAACGGTTAATATATTAAGAGGTTAATAAGTAAACAGTTAATATGTTAAGAGGTTAATAAGTAAACAGTTAATATATTAAGAGGCTAATAAGTAAACAGTTAATATATTAAAGAGGCTAATAAGTAAACGGTTAATATATTAAGAGGTTAATAAGTAAACAGTTAATATGTTAAGAGGTTAATAAGTAAACAGTTAATATATTAAGAGGCTAATAAGTAAACAGTTAATATATTAAGAGGCTAAGTAAACAGTTAATATATTAAAGAGGCTAATAAGTAAACGGTTAATATATTAAAGAGGCTAATAAGTAAACGGTTAATATATTAAAGAGGCTAATAAGTAAACGGTTAATATATTAAAGAGGCTAATAAGTAAACGGTTAATATATTAAGAGGCTAATAAGTAAACAGTTAATATATTAAGAGGCTAATAAGTAAACAGTTAATATCTTAAGAGGCTAATAAGTAAACAGTTAATATATTAAGAGGCTAATACGTAAACAGTTAATATATTAAAGAGGCTAATAAATAAACAGTTAATATATTAAAGAGGCTAATAAGTAAACAGTTAATATATTAAAGAGGCTAATAAGTAAACAGTTAATATATTAAGAGGCTAATAAGTAAACAGTTAATATATTAAGAGGCTAATAAGTAAACAGTTAATATATTAAAGAGGCTAATAAGTAAACAGTTAATATATTAAGAGGCTAATAAGTAAACAGTTAATATCTTAAGAGGCTAATAAGTAAACGATTAATATATTAAGAGGCTAATAAGTAAACAGTTAATATATTAAGAGGCTAATAAGTAAACAGTTAATATATTAAGAGGCTAATAAGTAAACAGTTAATATATTAAGAGGCTAATAAGTAAACAGTTAATATATTAAGAGGTTAATAAGTAAACAGTTAATATATTAAAGAGGCTAATAAGTAAACGGTTAATATTGTCACAATCACCAGCGATCTTCTCCCCTTAGATCGCTGGTTTACATGCACATTCACTATTGGACTGCATATCCGCCATTCAATGAACTACATTTCCATACATGCACGACTCACACACAACCGGTTTCAGATCTTCACTGATTACACCCACAGCTGAAGCCACTCAACAACTGATTACACACACTACATAAGCAGAACATACACTCACTCCATTGCCGAGTCTTGTATTCTGTTCACAGTCACAATTCTAAGCAGTTCCTTGTCTTGTTTTTGCCGTGTTTGGACCCTCGCCTTGATTATCTGTTTCTGCCTGTTTGCTACCATCTTTGTGACCTTTTGCCTGCAATATTGACTACGACTCTGGATTATCCTCATACATCTGTTTGCTCCTGTACTGATCATTGCTTGCTTGACCATCCCTTAATAAAAACCTGCATTTGGATCCGCACTCCAGTTGTTCGTCTGTCTATCATTGTGACAGAAGACTCGGCCACTCATGGATCCAGCAGGAAAAATCAATCCAGTAAGTGCTCTTTGTGCCATATTCCAAAATGGTCGCCCTGTGGAAAAATATGTGGAGGAATTCCTTCAGTTCAGCCACCTCCTTTCCCAGAGTGAGACCGCAGTTAAAGACTTGTTTTGGAGTGGTTTAGACGACAACATCATGTTAAGCCTTCCCGAAGTGGACACAAACTGGACTCTGGCTCAATATTTAGATTTTGTTTTGAGTTTTTGTGGATCACCTTTCACCGTTGGAGAAATAGAGGATATTCCTAAATGTTTTTTGGGGGAGGGCTGTGTACAGCAAGACCCGCTGGCAACAGGGTTTGCTGGACAGTCCACTACAACGATCATGCTGGCATCACCTATACTCCTGTCCCCTGTTCACCAGCCTAGACCACAGCCAGCTCACAAGATGGCCGCCTTCAGTCCTCATGTTCACAAGATGACCGCCTTCAGTCATCCAACTCACAAGATGGCCGCCTCCAGTCCTCCAGCTAACAAAACTGCCACTTCCAGTCCTCATGTTCACAAGATGACTGCCTTTAGTCATCCAACTCACAAGATGGCCGCCTCCAGTCCTCCAGCTAACAAAACGGCCACTTCCAGTCCTCATGTTCACAAGATGGCCGCCTTCAGTCCTCATGTTCACAAGATGGCCGCCTTCAGTCATCCCACTCACAAGATGGCCACCTCCAGTCCTCCAGCTAACAAAACGGCCACTTCCAGTCCTCATGTTCACAAGATGGCCACCTCCAGTTCCCCAGCTCACAAGATGGCCGCCGTCAGTCCTGCAACTCACAAGATGGCTGTCTCCAGTCCTTCAGATCACGAAAGGGCTGCCTCCAGTTCCCCAGCTCACAAAATGGCCGTCACCAGCCCTTCAGCTCATGCATGGGTAAGCGCCAATCTGCCACCAGCTCACAAGATGGCTTCATGTTCCGAGTCTGTTCCTGCCATAGTTCCTGTTTCTGAAATGCCATCACCTGAGCCACCAGAATGGCCACCACCACCCGAGTTGCCAGAGCTACTGCCACCACCAGAGCTGTTCCTACCAGAGTTACCACCGCCACCTCCAGAGCTGCCATATCCTCCAGAGCTGCCAGATCCTCAGTCACTGCCAGCGCTACCAGATCCTCAATCACTGCCAGAGCTGCCATATCCTCCAGAGCTGCCATATCCTCAGTCACCGCCAGAGCTGCCATATTCTCAGTCACCGCCAGAGCTGCCATATCCTCAGTCACCGCCAGAGCTGCCATATCCTCAGTCACCGCCAGAGCTGCCAGATCCTCAGTCACCGCCAGAGCTGCCAGATCCTCAGTCACCGCCAGAGCTGCCAGATCCTCAGTCACCGCCAGAGCTGCCAGATCCTCAGTCACCGCCAGAGCTGCCAGATCCTCAGTCCCCGCCAGAGCTGCCAGATCCTCAGTCCCCGCCAGAGCTGCCAGATCCTCAGTCACCGCCAGAGCTGCCAGATCCTCAGTCACCGCCAGAGCTGCCAGATCCTCAGTCACCGCCAGAGCTGCCAGATCCTCAGTCACCGCCAGAGCTGCCAGAGTCGCCGCCGCCAGAGCTGCCAGAATCGCCGCCGCCAGAGCTGCCAGAGTCGCCGCCGCCAGAGCTGCCAGAGTCGCCGCCGCCAGAGCTGCCAGAGTCGCCGCCGCCAGAGCTGCCAGAGTCGCCGCCGCCAGAACCCTTTGTATTCCCCGAATGGTGGGCACCAGATATCTCTGAATCCTTCGAATGGCGGGCGCCAGAAACCTCTGAATCCCTCGAATGGCGGGCGCCAGAAACCTCTGAACTCCCCGAATGGCGGGCGCCAGAAACCTCTGAATCCCTCGAATGGCGGGCGCCAGATATCTCTGAATCCCTCGAATGGCGGGCGCCAGAAACCTCTGAATCCCTCGAATGGCGGGCGCCAGAAACCTCTGAATCCCTCGAATGGCGGGCGCCAGAAACCTCTGAATTCCCCGAATGGCGGGCGCCAGAAACCTCTGAATCCCTCGAATGGCGGGCGCCAGAAACCTCTGAATCTCTTGAATGGCGAGCATCAGATTCTCCTGAATTCCCCGAAGGGCGGGCGCCAGATCCTCCTGAATTCCTTGAAAGGCCAAAGCAGTCACCTGAGTCCCACGAAAGGCCCGAGCAGTCACCTGTGTCCCACAAAAGGCCAGAGCCATCACCTGAGTTCCACAAAGGACAAGATTTACCACCTGAGTTTCAGGAAGGGCTGCCAGAGCCGTGTGACGTCCCAAAGTCTCCTGACCCACTGGGGTTATATGAACTGCCAGTGCTCTTTGAACCTAAGCCTCCTGACCCACTGGGGTTATATGAACTGCCAGTGCTCCTTGAACCCAAGCCTCCTGACCCACTGGGGTTATATGAACTGCCAGTGCTCCTTGAACCTAAGCCTCCTGACCCACTGGGGTTATACGAACTGCCAGTGCTCCTTGAACCCAAGCCTTCTGACCCACTGGGGTTATATGAACTGCCAGTGCTCCTTGAACCCAAGCCTCTTGACCCACTGGGGTTATATGAACTGCCAGTGCTCCTTGAACCTAAGCCTCCTGACCCACTGGGGTTATATGAACTGCCAGTGCTCCTTGAACCCAAGCCTCCTGACCCACTGGGGTTATATGAACTGCCAGTGCTCCTTGAACCTAAGCCTCCTGACCCACTGGGGTTATACGAACTGCCAGTGCTCCTTGAACCCAAGCCTCCTGACCCACTGGAGTTAAATGAACTGCCAGTATCTCCTGAACCCAAGCCTCCTGACCCACTGGAGTTTAATGAACTGCCGGTATCTCCTGAACCCAAGCCTCCAGACCCATGGGGGTTATATGAACTGCCTGTGCCTGCTGAACCTAAGCCCCTGACCAACTTCAGCTCCATGCTCCAGGCCCTCCGCAGCTCCACTCTCCAGACCTTCTGCAGCTCCACGCTCCGGGCCTTCAGCAGCTCCACGCTCCAGGCCCTCCGCAGTTCCACTCTCCGGGCCTTCCGCAGCCCCACGCTCCAGGCCCTCCGCAGCTCCATTCTCCGGGCCTTCCGCAGCTCCACGCTCCAGGCCCTCCGCAGTTCCACTCTCCGGGCCTTCCGCAGCCCCACGCTCCAGGCCCTCCACAGCTCCATTCTCCGGGCCTTCCACAGCTCCAAGCTCCAGGCCCTCCGCAGTTCCACTCTCCGGGCCTTCCGCAGCTCCACGCTCCAGGCCCTCCGCAGCTCCACTCTCTGGGCCTACTGCTGCTTCATGCTACAGACACTCCTCAGCTGCATGGTCCTGGCCCTCCATCCCTCCCCCTGTTCCGCCTCCGCTCCACCTCCCGCCTGGACTATGATAAGAGTGTCTGGAAGCCACTCCTTAAAGGGGGGGCTCTGTCACAATCACCAGCGATCTTCTCCCCTTAGATCGCTGGTTTACATGCACATTCACTATTGGACTACATATCCGCCATTCAATGAACTACATTTCCATACATGCACGACTCTGACATCACACACAACCGGTTCCAGATCTTCACTGATTACACCCACAGCTGAAGCCACTCAACAACTGATTACACACACTACTGTAGGAACTCAGCCACGTTTCTAAGCGGAGTTAAAATTCTGCAGTCAAACTAGACTCTTGCTCCCCCTCGTCTCCCTCTTAATTAAGTATCGCCCGAAGCTTAATTCCAACACACACTCTTCTACCCCTCTTAAAACAAAGACGTGTTGTAAAACCAGCTCACATGACAGTGATAACTGAATTCCAAAACCAATGAAAGAAAGACCCGTCTGTCTGCCTTGGGGTTTTGGCTCACCCGCCTCTTTTCCTGCCCGGGGAAGATAATCCAATTACTACTCTCTGAACAAAAGGCCCGCGCCAGTTTCGGACAATTCACGTTTAAAAGTGTGTTTTACTTTAATGTTTTATTGCTAATAGTTGTGTATGTTGTACTATGTATGTAAGCAAGGGTTTCACTTAAATATTGCATGTAAATGAAACAATGCAACGTGTGGCACGTCCGTAATTAACTGTATTTGATAAAGTTCCTTAGTGTTTGATGTCGAACTGTACAGCTCGGTATTCAGAAAACATTGATGGAAACGATAAAATTGTATCTGCAAATAGTAGGTAATTACAAAGTTTCATTTAATTTTTGATAACAGTAAAATAAAGTTTTACTGCCAGCGTGTGACAACGCGACCCCTCCCTGGGCGTGAACAACTAGGGAGAGGAGAGGCATGGCCTCGCTCAGTAGCCACGACTATTGGACAACCACAGGGTAGGCTGGCCTAAGTCCTGCCCACTATAAAACCCTAAACCTGCAAACTTTATTGCTTTCGCTTGGTTTTCACGAGGGGTCTCCACGCACAAACTTTGTGTTGCACGCTTCCCGCCTTTACACCGCGCCGCCGGACATTGCTCTCGGAAGAAGCACCCCATAAGACCTGCGTCTGTCCGCCGTAACCGCACCACGGCAACGAGACCGTTCACAGGAGCCCACGCCGCTTCTGTGTACGTCGCAACTCGCATGAACTCAGTCTGACCCTGTCCTGCTCGTGTAATCGCTTCCCGGGAACACGCGGACGCCATCTCATCAAGCAGCACGGTCAGTCATTCAACTTCTCTGAACTCTGCTTTCCCAAGTCATTCAAGGATCAAGCCGCTGGAAGAATTCCCTTTCACCGAACTTCCCGCTTGCTGACGTCAAACTTTCGTCACTGGGATCACGGGTCCCACGCTCCAGAAGACGAAGGAAGAGCCCTCTTCAACAAAGACATCCCCACGTAAGATGACGTAAGCGTGGTAACCTAATTTTGACTGTGAACCAGTCGTTTGAATCTCTTGATTCGATCCCCGAGAATTAATATAAATTAATTCGAGCTTATGAGCTAATTCTTAAAGTACCGGACATATTAGATGGTCCAGGCACTACACTACATAAGCAGAACATACACTCACTCCATTGCCGAGTCTTGTATTCTGTTCACAGTCACAATTCTAAGCAGTTCCTTGTCTTGTTTTTGCCGTGTTTGGACCCTCGCCTTGATTATCTGTTTCTGCCTGTTTGCTACCATCTTTGTGACCTTTTGCCTGCAATATTGACTACGACTCTGGATTATCCTCATACATCTGTTTGCTCCTGTACTGATCATTGCTTGCTTGACCATCCCTTAATAAAAACCTGCATTTGGATCCGCACTCCAGTTGTTCGTCTGTCTATCATTGTGACAAATATATTAAAGAGGCTAATAAGTAAACAGTTAATATATTAAGAGGCTAATAAGTAAACGGTTAATATATTAAGAGGCTAATAAGTAAACAGTTAATATATTAAGAGGCTAATAAGTAAACAGTTAATATATTAAGAGGCTAATAAGTAAACAGTTAATATATTAAGAGGTTAATATGTAAACAGTTAATATATTAAGAGGCTAATAAGTAAACAGTTAATATATTAAAGAGGCTAATAAGTAAACAGTTAATATATTAAAGAGGCTAATAAGTAAACAGTTAATATATTAAGAGGCTAATAAGTAAACGGTTAATATATTAAGAGGCTAATAAGTAAACAGTTAATATATTAAGAGGCTAATAAGTAAACAGTTAATATATTAAGAGGCTAATAAGTAAACAGTTAATATATTAAGAGGTTAATATGTAAACAGTTAATATATTAAGAGGCTTATAAGTAAACAGTTAATATATTAAAGAGGCTAATAAGTAAACAGTTAATATATTAAAGAGGCTAATAAGTAAACAGTTAATATATTAAGAGGCTAATAAGTAAACGGTTAATATATTAAGAGGCTAATAAGTAAACAGTTAATATATTAAGAGGCTAATTAGTAAACAGTTAATATATTAAAGAGGCTAATAAGTAAACAGTTAATATATTAAGAGGTTAATAAGTAAACAGTTAATATATTAAAGAGGCTAATAAGTAAACAGTTAATATATTAAGAGGCTAATAAGTAAACAGTTAATATATTAAAGAGGCTAATAAGTAAACAGTTAATATATTAAGAGGTTAATAAGTAAACAGTTAATATATTAAAGAGGCTAATAAGTAAACGGTTAATATATTAAGAGGCTAATAAGTAAACAGTTAATATATTAAGAGGTTAATATGTAAACAGTTAATATATTAAGAGGCTTATAAGTAAACAGTTAATATATTAAAGAGGCTAATAAGTAAACAGTTAATATATTAAAGAGGCTAATAAGTAAACAGTTAATATATTAAGAGGCTAATAAGTAAACGGTTAATATATTAAGAGGCTAATAAGTAAACAGTTAATATATTAAGAGGCTAATTAGTAAACAGTTAATATATTAAAGAGGCTAATAAGTAAACAGTTAATATATTAAGAGGTTAATAAGTAAACAGTTAATATATTAAAGAGGCTAATAAGTAAACAGTTAATATATTAAGAGGCTAATAAGTAAACAGTTAATATATTAAAGAGGCTAATAAGTAAACAGTTAATATATTAAGAGGCTAATAAGTAAACAGTTAATATATTAAGAGGTTAATAAGTAAACAGTTAATATATTAAAGAGGCTAATAAGTAAACGGTTAATATATTAAGAGGCTAATAAGTAAACAGTTAATATATTAAGAGGCTAATAAGTAAACAGTTAATATATTAAAGAGGCTAATAAGTAAACAGTTCATATCTTAAGAGGCTAATAAGTAAACAGTTAATATATTAAGAGGTTAATAAGTAATAGAGTGGCCAGACGGAAGCCACTCCCCGCCAAGAATTTGCCAAAAGGCATCTGAAGGACTCTCAGACCATAAGAAACTAATTTCTCTGGTCTGATGAGACTAAAATGTAACTCTTTGGAGTGAACGCCAGGCGTTATATTTGGAGAAAAGCAGGCAGCGCTCATCACCAGGCTAATACCATCCCTACAGTGAAGGATGGTGGTGGCAGCATCATGCTGTGGGGATGTTTTTCAGCAGCAGGAACTGGAAGACTAGTCAGGACAGAGGGAAAGATGAATGCAGCAATGTACAGAGACATCCTGAATGAAAACCTGCTTCAGAGTGCTCTTGACCTCATATTGGGGTGACGGTTCATCTTCCAGCAGGACAATGACCCAAAGCACACCGCCAAAACATCAATGGAGTGGCTTCACAACAACCCGGTAAATGTCCTTGAGTGACCCAGCCAGAGCCCAGACCTAAATCCTATTGAACATCTCTAGAGAGATCTGAAAATGGCTGTACACCGTCTCTTCCCATCTAACCTGATAGAGCTTGAGAGGTACTGCAAAGAGGAATGGGCAACAATTCCCAAAGACAGGTGTGCCAAGCTTGTGGCATCATATTCAACAAGACTTGAGACTGTAATCGCTGCCAAAGGTGCATCAACTAAGTATTGAGCAAAGGCTGTGAGTACTTATGGACATGTGATTTTTCAGCTTTTTGACTTTTAATAAATTTGCAACAATTTCAAAAAGTCTTTTTTTCACATTGTCATTATGGGGTATTGTGTGTAGAATGTTGAGGAAATAAATGAATTTAATCAATTTTGGAATAAGGCTGTAACATAAAAAAATGTGGAAAAAGTGAAGCGCTATGAATACTTTCCGGATGCACTGTATGTTTTTTTTACACGTGTTATCAAAGACTTAAAAAAATAGGCCAACATTATCTACAGCAGCAAAAGACCCTCCACATCAAAAGCTACTGGTCAGCTCACAATTCAGCAAACATCTGTAGTTGACGAAATCTAGTTAAATCTGCATATAATGTAGTATGTGAAGGTCGGACATCTGTTTAGATACACATTTATACTAACACAATGAAACTAAAAACCAAAAATGTTCATTATGATTTCAAAGGGAATTTAACTTTCAAATGGCTTTTCTGAAAATTAGTGCTCAGACACACTCTTTAAGTTTAAATGTAAATTATATTACACATTTTAGATAGGAATTTACATAACACATACTCCAGTTATATATCATGAATTTTTTGCCTGAGGTAATATAAACTGCTGCAATGCTAATCTGTCTCCTTTTGGTTTGTCGCTTTATTTTAGGGCTCCCACTCTAAGGTTTAGATTTGGCTACTGCAGTCCTGGTTTGGGTCCAGCCTCACTTGTGAAGACTAAAGATGAAGACAACATACAAGAAGACTTTAGATGATGGCAACACTTCTTATTCCACCTATATATCCTCTTTTATGTGTAAGCAACTTTCCACAAGATAAAACAACATTAAATGATGGGTTATATATATATATATATATATATATATATATATATATATATATATATATATATATATATATATATATATATATATATATATATATATATAATGACAAAATCTGTTTTGTGTCGTGCATCAGTTTTCTTGAAAATTAAACTGGGTATATCTCTGAGAAAGTATTGTTATTTTATATTATTAACATGTTATTAGTTCAGAGGATATTGCGAATTGTTGAATGACATTTATAAAAATAGTTTTTAACAGAACACATGACTACAGACTTTAATAGAATTTCATCAGAAAATAGTTTACTCCTGTAAATATTGTTTGCTTGGTATTTATTTTGTGTTTATGCACTCTTTTATTAATGTATCTCAGTTTTTGCCCTGAAGAAAGTCTTAGATTCTGACATAAATGTGTTCAGTTAGATACTGAACACATGACCGGTATTATTCATTTATTTTCTTGTCGGCTTTGTCCCTTGCAGGGTCGCCAAAGCGGAATGAACCGCCAACTTATCCAGCACGATTTTACACAGTGGATGCCCTTCCAGCTGCAACCCATCTCTGGGAACTTCCACACACACATCCACACTCATACACTATAGAGAATTTAGCTTACCCAATTCACCTGTACCGCATGTCTTTGGACTGTGGGGGAAACCGGAGCACCCGGAGGAAACCCACGCAAACGCAGGGAGAACATGCAAACTCCACACAGAAACGCCAACTGATCCAGCCCAGCCGAGGTTCGAACCTGCGACCCAGCGACGTTCTTGCTGTGAGGCAACAGCACTACCTACTGCGCCACTGGGTTGCCCTGGCCGGTATTATCTTATATTTTAAAATTATAATCTTGGAAAACATGCATTAACACTATTTAAGAAGTTATAAGCATTGTGAAATGTGCTTGCTCAAGTTATGTGTTTTTACTATAGTAAAACTGTAGCCACCATGAGCGTACATGTTTTGAAGTACTTGTAAATATTACTATGGTTCTAATGTAAATGCTGTAATGGATTTTGTATTTAAAATCTTTATTGCAACAGTAGTTCAGCCATAGTTATAGTACAACTGGTTTATTTTATTAAAAACTTGTTAAAGCATGGTTATGTGTGATAAAAGTATGTTCATCTATTTGTATGTTTGTGAAAATCTTAATAAATCTTCAACTGTTATTGAGAGTGGTGCGTCATTTTTATTATAAACCAGCAGCAGCTGCAGCTAGTGTTCCATAAGTATGAGCAAAACGGCGGTGAACCGCACCCCCGCGGAACGGCTGGTATTTCCGGTTGCGTCGTCGCAACATCGGCCGGACAGCGTTTCCGATCATATGCCGACGTTGCGGCAACATATTGCCAATTAGCAAACGCTCCCTGAGCTACATCGCGCCGATGGAATTTTGAAAATCGGCACGACATCGGCCCAATGTATGTGTGCTGTCTGGGTACATTTAACAACCAACATTTTAGGATAAAACAATAATAATCAGTACATTTACAATGATTCATTTATAATAATCTAGGTGTGTGTGTGTGTGTGTGTTTGCGTGTGTGTGTGCAGGCGCATCACTGATGTTTTTATTGGTCTGCTCTCTTTTTTTGTGACAGGCATTAATGTATTGTGCCGCTAGAAAGACACGGTCAGTTTTTCCCTAGTAAATATTGAAGCTGTGTTTTATTGTCTGACTCAGTGAATTGTGGGTAAATGCTCTGTAGTTTGGGGTAGAATGTGTCTCGGATGTGCTGATAGTTTGTGCAGCGGGTGAGGAAGTGTTCCCCCGTCTCCACCTCTGCCTGGGCACAGTGTGGGCAGATGCGACTCTCTCTGGGTTGCCAGTTCTGTCTGTATCGACCCGTCTCTACAGTCAGACTGTGAGCACTCAGCCTGTATTTGGTCATTGTTGTTCTTAATTTACTGTCCTTTACTGCGCTCAGATATGTTGCTGTGGTATAATCTCTATTTAGGTCTAAATAACATTGAAGTTTACTTTGTTTTCCGGCTGCTTCATTCCAGTAAGTCAGATACTTTTCTTTTCGTGCATTTATTATTTGATTGGGCTTATTTCTCTGCATGAGCGTGTCTGTGTCCTGATGCTGTCTGCTGTCATATTCGTTGTGTTGGTTTGTGTTTGCAGCTTCAGGACCATCTGAATCAGGGGGCTTTTTTCAATGTCCATTTCTTGGTTTTTGAGAGCTTTATAATGATAAGAGTTGGGGTCACTCATTTTTATGTGTTTCCAAAATTTGACAGCTCATTTCTCAATACACAAGAGTAGAGGATACTGGCCTAATTCTGCCCTGCATGCATTGCTGGGTGTGTTCCTCTGTACCCTGAGGATGCTCCTACAGAACTCTGCATGTAGGCTTTCAATTGGATTCTTATCCCATTTATCAAACTCATGACTGAGGAGAGGACCCCACAATTCACTCCCGTATAGCACAATAGGTTCAATCACTGACTGGAAAATTTTGAGCCAGATTTGAACTGGAATTTCTTATTGTGTTGATTTTTTAATGGCGTAAAAGGCCCTTCTCGCTTTCTCTTTCAGTTCATTCACAGCCAAATTTTTTGTTTTCTATTATCACTTATTTTCAACCCGAGGTATGTGTAGCTTGTGGCAGGTTCAATTTTTGTCATACCAAGGGTGAAACTGTTTCTTTCCCTGACTTCTGTTTTTTTTTTTTTTTTGATTATTAGGGTTTTAGTTTTCTTTGGGTTAACGGTCAGGGCCCAGGTCTGACAGAAGCTGTGCAGGATATCCAACTGCTGCTGTAGACCCTCTTCTGTTGTTCTCTCTCTCTCTCTCTCTCTCTCTCTCTCTCTCTCTCTCTCTCTCTCTCTCTCTCTCTCTCTCTCTCTTCTTATTGTAGCCTTTTTGAACAGCTTAATCATTGTTGTTGTTGTTGTTGTGCTACTTTTACTACACACTTACCATCATAAACAATATAAATAACAAATATGAATAAAAAATATAAATAACACAACTTAACTGGGTGACTTGTTATATTACTGTAGTACAGAAGAAGACTTATATTACTGTGATTCCATTTCTATCTTATATTGTTTTCAACTTGTGTCTCTGTGTTTTTCATCTGCTTATTTCCTCATGTCTCAAGCATGTTGTGACGTGTTTTCCAGAAGTGAAAGAATTTTCAGATCGGTTGTTCAACTCAACAGTTCAGCAGAGGAACAGAAAGATCTGCAGGCATTATTTGAGGTAGGAGTTTGCTCTTTACTTTATATCATGTATGAGTGTTTTCTTATAATCCGTCAATCATCTCTTTGTGTTTCTGAGACTTTCCTGCTGAGCTGAAGTGATTTTGATGATTTCATTTTCACCTCTTGATATCGTGATCAAACAGACAATCAAGTGTGTTTCTGGACTAAATCACAGAAGGCTGCTCATTCTGATGCTGAAATCTATATTGCTGTGAACTCTGAGACAGAAACTCACTCGACAGCTTTATTCTGATGTAATCCTGTGTCTACATGATTCATTACAGACTCTTTCAGTAAAATGAGCAGCTTTATAACTCAGACAGTAACGGTCATTTATTATTGAACACAGACTTACAGAAGCTCTTTAATATAGAAAACTCAAACTGTGATAACAGTATTCACAAATGCATTTAGTTTGTTTTATGGGTGTTAATTTGTGGAAAAGAAGGGCTAAGTATCTTTATAACACAATAGTGATTTACAGTACAGCGGATTCACACAATCTTATTTGTAGATACATGAGCTGAAAACCCTGAAGAGTTTCAGTAGTCAGACCGGTTTCATTTGTTTTCCTGAAGTGCTTCTGGTTTAACTGATTCTGATGATAAACAACCTTCTGCTGTGGCTACAAAATCATCTGTTTTACTTTTTTTATACAGTTTTATTTTTCTAAATACTAATAAACCTGTACATTTCAGAGATCAAAGCAAAAGCAGAAAACATGCTAAGAAATGCTCCTCTAAAATAAGGCAAATCATTTTCAAAAGTACATTCATTTTTTTTTATTTTTAGCTTAGTCCCTTCATTAATCAGGGGTCGCCACAGCATAATGAACCGCCAACTTATCCAGCGTATGTTTTATGCAGCAGATGCCTATCTAGCTGCAACCCAATACTGGGAAACACCTATACACTCTTACATTCACTACGACTCAATTCCCCTATAGCGCATGTGTTTGGACTTGTTGGGGAAACCAGTGCACCCAGAGAAAACCCACGCAAACATGGGGAGAACATACAAACTCCACACAGAAATGCCAACTGACCCAGCCGGAGCTTGAACCAGCGACCTTCTTGTAGTGAGGTAATTGTGCTACCCACTGCGCCACCTTGCTGCCTCCTACAAAAGTACGATAAAATGAAAATAAATACAAATGTTTTTTCCAATCATTTGAGGTAAAAAATTATACATCCATTGATGGATTATGAGCGAAGGGTTCAGATTGACTTTATTGAACATCTCAAAGTGTTCATGACTGCATGATTGTGCTGTGTTTGGTCATTTAAGATCACCCCAGGATTCCTGACTGAATGGGAAGTGGTAATTGTAGCTAACTCAAGGTTGATCATGAAGATACCATAATTTCCCTGTTTTTCCGCCAAGTTGTTTAAATAGCAAATCCATTTGCGCCACTTTGTGGACTCATGGGTGTTTCGGTCTAGAGGTTTGTTAAGGTGCATTGTTGGCGTGTTGCTATTTTGAGGAACTAAAATAGACTGTGCAATCGACCAGCTAAAAGCAGGTCTAAAGTCCAGCGCAGATTGCATTAGTAGTGCACCTCTCTTACACATTGCTTAAAACACACAGAATGTACAGCAATACAGAAATATCTTTACAGATGAAGAAGAATTAAAGGAATAAAATATTACAAAAAACATTATTTTCTACATAAATAAAAACACCACTGCCTCTATGCCTTCTTCACCTTGAGGGGCTTTTTTCAGTTTATTCATGACAATCTACATTAGTTTAATGTTATTACTATTAGCATTATTATTTATTATATGCTTATTTATATTTGTTTTAATAAAAAAACAAGCTTAGATTTGTCCACCTGTCAGGTTTTAGACCATATGGGGCATAGCATGTGTGTCTGGATATAACTCAGTTTTTTGACCACACTTCATTATTATTGTTCATTTATTTGTTTTCTGGAAATTAGAACTGAATTTAGAAATAGTTTTGAAACAAATCTTTGCGCTTAACAAATGAAATGAAATATGTAGGCTAATGGATGTCTGTGCGTACAACATGTTTCCTTATCCACGTAAGAGAGTGAAAGTGAAAGTTAAGAATGAAGTGGCTCATTATTTTCGCGCTGCAGATGGCCTGTTTAACTGTTTTCTCGCTAGCGAAATGTTCAGTTTTTAAACTTACAAAGTCCGCCATGTAAATAGCAAATGTGCCATGGCATGATACAACTGACTCTTGAAGGGAATGGGAGATGAGACTCTGATTGGTTTATTCTCAAAACACACCTATAAATCATTAGGAGAATAAGCTCAACCCTGTCAGACCATGTGCCGCAGCGCAAAGTGGATTTTTCCATCCTTAAAATAGCAAAAGTGAATTCTGACACACCCTTAATGCTTTTGCGCCCTGCGCCTCAGATGTTGCACCTAGATCGTTAAAATAGAGCCCATGATGTTTAGTCAGAGTTGTGGGCAGGACAAGAAGTTTTGCTGGATTGAGATGCAGGTGATGGTTTTTTACTCATGTGGATATGTTCTAGGTAATGGGTCTATACTAGGCATGGGCCAGTATAAGATTCTGACGGTATGATAACCTTGGATAAAAATATCACGATTTCACGGTATTGTATTTACTGCTCTAAAATATATTCTTTTTAAATGTCTGGGTATTAAACTAAAAGTTTTTTCCCCTTTAAACACAATATATCTTATTTTGAGAAACATTTATAATATTTTGGAGCAGTAAACATGTCAGGCTAAATAATGAAAATGAATCATTGACTTCTGCTGTCTTCATTAGTTTAAAAAACACAGATTTACGTACAATTTAAAATGGCATCTTTGGATATCCTTTCTGCTGGAGATGCTGTTGTTAATAAAATGTAAATAAAAAAATCTTACACATACCTAAGGAACAGTATTAGATAACATTTTGGCTGTATGAAAACCTTGACTTTTCCAAACCGCGGTATACATTGAAAACGGTTATCGTTCCATGCCTAGTCTATACAGCAGGTTGTACATTGCCCTGAGAAAGGTTTGGAAACTTCTGACGATCTATCTATCTATCTATCTATCTATCTATCTATCTATCTATCTATCTATCTATCTATCTATCTATCTATCTATCTATCTATCTATCTATCTATCTATCTATCTATCTATCTATCTATCTATCTATCTATCTATCTATAGGCGGATCTACCAGGGTGGCACAGAGTAGCAATTGCCACCCTAAGAAATAACCTTGCCACCCCATTTTTGATGGCATAAAAATAGAGTATAGTGTGACGAGCGTCCAAATCATCTATCAGCGACTCCCTGGAAACCAAGGACGGACACCTGGAAGAGCTAGACAGAAGCCAAATGATCCCAGCTTCGGGTGATCAGACGCAGCTCAGATAAACCGTACCCATAGCTAAGAAAGATCAAGTACTCCAGGCCACTAACTACTGTCTCCTACAGATTATAGTCCATAAACTCTGCACTTGAGCACATCCACATTGAGAGTGAGCACAACACACACTACTAGAGCTTTTTGAACCTTTAATTACCAACACTGTTTGTTTACAGCTTACCTTTGTTCAATAAAACCACCCTCCGGGGTTTGTTCACATGAATTTCCGTTGTTGCGCTTTATTCCCCGCCATAATACCCACAAATAATATAACAAAATCCGTCTTTCTATTAAAGCATAGTCCGAACAATTGCCTCTTATGAACTGCTTTGTTTTAGTGAATCAAAGACATTTAGTGGAGCGAAATCACACAAACAAATGACTCAATCATCAATCCAGTTCTTTTAACAAACCAAAGGAGTTTTTTGACCGATATCTTCACGTATATTAATGACTAACAGCTTAACTGTAAACTATTTTCAAAAGTATATTGTTCAATTGCTTGAAACTTCAAGATTGTCTGAACATTTGGCATCACGTGACAACAATGCATTTCGCCGTGTCCAGTCCATCGATATGCTGAAGTTGAGTAACAAATCCAGGTACTGAATTACTTTTATTGTAATGGCGATCTATTCCTTCCAGTTCTCCACCATTTCCATAGGGACTCGGCACAAAGCATTGGATGCTTAAAACCACAAACTTGCAATGCAACAGTTTACTTTTCGTTTGTGAGGACACAACAAAAATCAAAAGACAAACGGAAGAACTATTTACACTTTTCCAAGCTTCAATATAAACATGGTTTCATCAAGCCCCTTCTTTCTTTTTAATCTTTTTTCCCTGTTGCTTACGCATACATATGACGTATGGCATTATTTAACATATGAAACATCATTTACATAATATAATATCACAAAATATAACTATATATCTCAGTACAAATAATATAATATAATTGAAAAATATTAGAAATCTCTTAGTGCTCTAACATTCCGGCCCCTAATTGTCTATGCCGGATGCATAACAATTATATTTTTCAAATGCTTAAATGGAGCCATAAATAGTTCTCATTCCTTAAAACAGTCCTTTTGGAAAGTCCACAGTTTATATTTACATTCTCTATGCAAACTCTTACTCTTCTGCTTCTTGCAATAAGCAAAGTTTCGTTACTGCTCTATCCAACTGACAAGTCTTTGTCTGAACACAAGCACGTCGAACAATACCAGAAGCATCCGGTATGGTCTTCAGAATTCTACCCATAATCCAAGAATTTCTGGGGGCAGAATGATCAACAATGAGAACATTGTCTCCAGGTACCAAATTTCGTTTCAGTTTCTGCCACTTTTGTCATTCCTGCAGTAGTGGCAGGTATTCCTTAGTCCATCTAGACCAAATAAGGTCTGGCATATATTGAATCTGTCTCCATCTTCTGCGTGAATAACAGTCCTCTTTTACAAACACTCCTGGAGGCATGACTGGTTGTCTTCTCATAATCAGAAGATGATTTGGAGTCAAAGGCTCCAAGTAGTTTGGGTCATCCGATGCTTTAGTTAGTGGCCGGTCATTAATAATCGTTTCAACCTTACACAAATCTGTGTAAAGTCCTTCTTCATCTAATACTTGCTGGTTTAACACTCAAAACATTCAAAACCTTTCGAACTGTGCGTATTTGTCTTTCCCATACTCCACCTTGACGGGATGCGACCGGAGTATTGAAAATCCACTTTATACCTGTTCGGACAAGGGACTCAGCTATGTTGGACTGATCTAAGTCTTGGATAGCTTCTTTAAGCTCCCTTTCAGCCCCAATAAAGTTCGTACCATTGTCTGAACGAATCGTAGACACCTGTCCTCTTCTGCAGATGGAGCGTTGTATGGCATTTATGCACGATGAAGTATCAAGGCTGTTGGCCACTTCAATATGAACTGCTCTCATTGTTAGACACGTAAACAGCACTCCATACCTTTTCACCAAGCTTTATGAAGGTAATTCATAAAGCTTCGTCCTCGTTTTATTAGGAACGAACCAAAATAATCTACACCCGTGTGTGTAAAGGGCGGATTATCTGGCACAACACGATCTTTTGGTAGATCTGCCATTTTTTTGGTCGTTGACTTTTGCATGTAACCTTCTACATACTGTGCATTTGGAGATCAGCTTTCTTATGGCTGTATTGGCAGCTACAACCCAGAATTTAAATTAAATTAAAACAATACTTAAAACAATACTGCCTACGTATCGGTGTCAACATTGCCAATTTTACATTGTCTTGTTTTTTTGTGAGTATGTTGTTGTATACTGCACTGTCTGTATCCTGCACTGTCTGTATTTTTGCACTGTCTGTATATTGCACTGTCTGTATTTTTGCACTGTCTGTATATTGCACTGTCTGTATTTTGCACTGTCTGTATTTTGCACTGTCGTTGTATTACACTGTCTGTATTTTGCACTGTCTGGAGCCAGCACCTAAGCTTTTCACTCATCATAGCACACGTGCTGCTGATGATGTGACAATAAAAGTGATTTGATTTGATTTGATTTGAATTTACATCGGAGGTTTGAAAGAATCTGATTTCTGCCACTATGGCCTGTGTTTTATGCTTCAGAATTAACCAAGTCAAGTGATTCCTTTTATCAAGGATTGCTGGATGTTTGGCAATTTCTGGCATTGCAGATCGATTTAAACGACCGCCTACTCGTAGTACACCATCTTGGACTATTGGGTCAAGTTTATACAGAACACTACCTCTGTTGACATGGTTATTTCTTTGCAATGACTTGAACTCATCAGGAAATGTTTGTCTCTGGCTGTAACAGATTAGACTTAATTCGGCATTTTTAATTTCTTTGACTGAAAGAGGGTTTTTTGGCAGTCTTTGTATCAATTTGAACATTTGAGTTTGCAGATGAGCTTGTTGCTTGGTTGGATCATTTTCAGATTGTCTTATGACAGATTGAAATTCTTGTCTCTTCTTTGATAGGTAATGCAGTACATCCTTCAGGTGCAACATCCAAGCGACTGCTCTCTTTAGTCTGTACCATTCTGAGTAATACTCAGTCAGTTTATCCAAAGGTTTTTCCTTTCCTCTAGTAGTGACACAATTTACCACGGCTGATTTTTTTCAATTCAACTTCCACTTCACCTGCCTGGTCTGGTCGAACAGGCCATTCACTCTCTGTTTGCAAAAGAACTCTGGGCCTTTAATCCAATTTTCTTTTTTCAAGAAGTTGTCTAATTTGGTGCCTCAGGAACCCATATCTGTTGGATTTAATGAAGTGGCAACATATTCCCACTGTGAGGGCTCAGAAGCTTCTCTGATGAAGGAAACCCTATTAAAACGAATGTTTTAAAGCGTGAGGCTTCATTCTCAATGCACTGCAGTACTGTGAGGCTATCAGTCAAAAACACAGAGTCTACAAGCTGCAGCTGAAGCTCTTGCTTTAACATTCTGTCCATTTTTGCTGCAACAACTGCTGCAGTCAACTCCATTCTCGGGATTGTTATTTGCTTCAGTGGCGCGACTCTGGATTTACCCATTATGAATGAACAGTGCTTTTCTCCATGCTCATTTGCAATTAGCAGGTAGGACACTGTACCATAGCCATTCTCACTTGTGTCTGCGAAATGATGCAATTGACCAGACACAGTAGGTCCAAAGTCGCTTGGCTTGAAGCATCTACTCACACTGAAGCTTGACAATTGTTCAATGTCTTTTTTCCACAGCAACCATTTTTGTGCTTGTTTTTCTGGAATATCCTGGTCCCAGCCCAACTTGTCTTTGCACAGCTGTCTTAGAAGGAGTTTCGCTGGGAGAATACAGGATCCTACAAGACCAAGAGGATTGAATATGGACCTCACTACGGAAAGTATTCCTCTTCTGGTAGAAGGTCTTTCTTGTACATTTAGGGCGAATCTGAATGTATCCGCTTCCGTGCACCACCCTATTCCCAAAGCTCTTTCTACTGGCAGGTTGCTTTTGTTGAAATCTAAGTCCTTGACTTCTTTGGATCTTTCCTTTTCTGGCAATGATAACAGAACATTAGACTTTGTGTTAAAATTGCTGCATCCTCAGAGGCCAAAGATCTTAAGCAATCATCAATGTAAAAGTTTTGCATAATAGTATTGATCGCTTCTGCTGTTCCTGCTGTTTTTTCATCCATTGCAGTCTTTCGTAATGCAAAACATGCACAACTGGGAGATGAAGTTGCCCAAAACAGGTGCACCGTCATCCTGTATTCTGCCATGGGCTTACTAAGATCTCCTTCTGGGCACCACAAAAATCTCAAAAGATCTGCATCAGCTTCCAGGACTCTCACTTAGTAGAACATTAATTCAATGTCTGCCATGATAGCAACTGGTTCCTGTCTGAAGCGGTTCAGTACACCTATGAAAGTGTTGGTCAGGTCAGGTCTCTGCATTAGTTGAGTATTCAGTGAGAAGTTCTGGTAAGTTGCGGTGCAGTCGAAGACAACTCTTAATTTGTTCTTTTTCGGGTGATATATGCCATGATGTGGGGTATACCATACTTTGGATGGGCATTCCAGTTGTTCTAAAGGCACTTTTTTGGCATAGCCTTTTTTAATTATGTCTGTCATGAAAGCATTTTAGTCTTTGCAAAACTCTGGGTTCTTGCTGAGCTTTCTTATAAGACCAATAGCCCTTTGTTCTGCTATGCATCTGTTTTTGGGAAGCTTTGCAGGATCATTCTTGAAGGGCAATCCAATAAAATAATGTCCATCCTTATACTGAATTGACTGCTCAACAGATTGCATGAATTTCTCGTCTTCTCGTGACATTTCTGTTTTGTCACAGTAATTGCGTTCAGGGAAGTCTGCATTGAACTGCTCTACCAACAATGTTTCAATGTCCGCAACTGCAATCCTGTTTACAGTGAAACTTGAAGTTTTCCCTGGCTCTAATTCTGTGCTCTTGTCAGTTTGCAGAGGCCCATTAACTATCCATCCTAATGCTGCCCTGATAGCATAAGGTCCATTTCCTTCACTATTTATCACCTGCCATGGTTTTATTGCTTTATGCACATTAGCGCCAATCAGCACACCTATTTATGCTTTGAGAGGAGGGAGTTTAACTTGATCCAGATAAGGCCATTTTTCCAGATCCCTTTGTTGAGGGATATTCTCATGTTTCACTGGTATCTCTTTTTGAGTGAACACTCTAGGAAGTTCCATGTAGTTTTCACACTCTAAGCCACATATTTCCAAATCTGACAGAATATTGCTATACACAGATTTTTCTTGTCCCATAGTGCGAAGAAGAATCTCTGTCTTTCTGCCTTTCAAGTTTAAATTATTATCGCTCTCATTAATGCCTCAGTGCAAAACGTTGCAGAGCTTCCAGGGTCAATAAAGGCGTAAGTCTTTACTACCTTGTCACACTTCTTAGACTTGATCTTCACTGGAACTATAGCTAGGATGCATTCACTGTTACCGGCCCCAGTGTATCCACAAGTTTCATGGTCTGTTGAAGCTGTAGTTGTTTTGACATCATTCTCATCACAACTGCTAGGTTTAGAACTGTTCTCCTTCTGAATGTGCAAAATGCTTGGGTGCATCTTGGAACATTCATGACATGTAAGTCTTTTCTTACAGTCTTTGCTCAAATGCCCTTGTGTGAGACATCCAAAGCACAGTCCTTTCATTTTCAAAAACTCAATCTTGTCTTTGTGTTCTTGCTACTTAAATGTGAAACATGAATTTAAATCATGGTTCTTTTGACAGAACGTGCATTCAATGCAAGATGTTTTGTCACCTTGAGATTCTGTTCCTTTCTTCATGTCATTTTGCTTCTTCCTTTCAGTACAGACACTTGTGACAAAGCTTTTTCCTTTGGGACTAGTGTGAGGACTTAACGATGCAGACACCAATAACTGAGTCGACACCTGTGATCAGAATTACCTTGATCGAGAGCCATTTTGGTCTCTGACCAAAATCAGAAGGTCAGGCCACATTTTTTGCAGTACAGAGCAGGAAGCTGAAGCCTTGCGGCTATGGGCCCCATGACTGGTTCATCATCATCATCAGTTAAGTGTCATCGGACCCACTATCCTGATCAAGTTAACTCAAGACGAATGGGTAACTGATAACGAGAACACAATTTTCTTAACAAAGAGCTTGTGTATGACCTCAGGAAATGGGATTTTCAAGACCCCATGCAAGACAGAGAATTGACTGACTTTGGGCAAAACAGAGAATCAAAATCCTCTCTGAATTTTATAAACTCTAACCAAACATTAAAGTTCATCAGATCATCCTCAAAACGATGATAGCGGACTTTTAATGAAATGTCATGTTATTGCTCTTGTATGACACCTGAATCCTGTATATGTTAAGAATGCATTAATCATGGGTAACCATTATGCTTTGAGTTATTACAAACGTACCATTACGTGTATGTTATGTGAGATGAATGAGTGAAACCCTTTTCCTTTCTTAAAATGTATCATGCTCATATTATATATATGCTTAATACTATATGTCTAAGCACCATGGCTCATGTGAGTGAGTCACGCCAAAGTGCTTGTGCTAACATGGGACTGCCACGCAGATCCACGGACAATGCCTTATTGATCCAGCTCTATTAGGGGCCAGAAACATTGGTGGTTAAAACCCATCACCCCAATCATCCTCTAAGCGGCAGCGCAGCGGGCAGAGTCTGAGCAGAAAAGAGTCGTCCAGTCCAACAGAGTTGCACCAGCAGCAGCTGTTGAGAAGTGGAGATGCTCCACTTCCAGGACAACTCTTCTCCAGGTCCAGTCCAGCCGGACTTGGACACCAAGATGGGATGAGTCCAGCCTCAAACTTCCCCATCTTCCGTTTACTCTTCTTTCTTTTCTTTCCGTCGAGAGTCTAGTTAAGTTGTGTGGTGAAACCCGTCAACACGACAACAGTTTGGCCGTCTCCAACTTAAACTACTGGACTTCACGTCATCAGCAGCCTCAGAGACGTCACTTCAATGACCAGCCAACCACCAGCGAACTCATGTGGGAATCCAGCTCAACGGAGGGACTTCCCCACATCACTAAGGAACGCAAGTACATCTCCAGATCCATTGCTGAACTGGTGTATGATCTGCTAATCATGTTAAATGATAGATAACCCTGTCTGAGAAACAGTAAAGGTTGAATTGATAATTTGGTTCGCTTGGTTAGGTTTCACATCTTGAGGTTTTACATCACATATCTCCTAAACTCTTCTTTCCTTCTTTTCCTTGTCTGCAACCAGTATTAATGTGTGTGTATGTGTGTTTTTGTTAGTTTTGTTTGTAGTCAATAAAGTCTCTTTTGTATTAAAAGGAAAGTGGCCTGTGTATACTTATGAATCTAATGCCTTATACCTAGATCTTGTTACCTCGCTTAAATATTAAAGTGTTTTACTTTAGTTCGAATAGCAATATTCAATTTTGAGTCAACAGCCCTGTCTGTTCAAACGAGCGCTGGACGAGTCGTTTGTTCAGTTCAAGAGAGTTGATTCTTTTGGAGCCGCTTTAAGTTCTGTTATATTCCCTTTGAGCTAATTTAAAGTTAATGCACTACATAATTGTGTATTACGTGTGCGAGGCCCTACACTAGTCTTTTTGTACTTCAAGTCAGGAACTTTGCTTTTCTTCCCAACTTTTGTGTCAGTTAACTCCTGAATGTCTCCAAACAAGGGGTCATTTTTTACTTTGGCTTGGCGATTAATATATTCCACCAAGTCTGAAAACCGAGCTCTTCTGCCAACTCTTTCATGAATGTCATATGCAACATTTCTCCAACTCTCTCTCTCTTTGTAGGGGAGTTTGGAGATGATAGCACTCATGTTAGTTGGGTTATCCTTTTCAGCCATGTAATCCAGCTCCTGCATCACATTATGGCATCCAGTCAAGAAAAGAGCGTATGCACTAAACATTTTCCCCTCCTCTGATTTGATCATTTCATTGCCTTTTCAATGTATGCTGAAGCAATTTTAAGTTTGTCACCATAATGATGTTGCAGTAATCTTCTTGCCTCTTTATATCCACTTTCAGCATTCATATGTCCACAGCTCTTTACCAGGTCTTGTGGTTCACCGCTGGTGTATTTCTTCAAGTAGAACAGCTTGTCCTTAGCATTCTCAGTCTTACTGTCTATGGTGTTATCAAAGGCTTGCATAAATGATCTGAAGTTAAGAGGATCGCCAAAGAAGACTGGGACATCTCTTTGGGGTAACTGAGACAGATTTTGTTGCTTTACCAACATTTGGGTGATCTCATTTTGCCTCTTCATTATTTGAAACATACCGTCCTGTGAATTTTCAACTTTTGGAACATTCTAGCTGACAGTCTTGGCAACAGGCTGTTGTTTTTGTCTGGTTGTAAGTTCAGTATCAGATTTTTCCTCGTCGGAATCCTGCTTAAATTCGGATCTTCTCTGATCTACTGCTTGCTTTGGTTGAAAAGATTCTTGCTTTCAGTGATATTTTCACGTTCATCATACACTTTCAATTTTGCATCAGAAATGGCAATTGCTGTCTGTAGCTCTAATTCCTCCGTTTTAACTTTCAGGTTCATCTCTTCTAGTTGTAAAGTTTGTTTATTTTTTAAAGAAGCAGCTTTGGCCAACCGAGCTACTTTCTCAGCTTCCTCTTTCATCCGCAGAATTGAACTTGAACTGGTGGCTGAAGATGCAATAGAACGTCCAGCAGATAAACCCACTCTGCTCTTTTTTTCTCAATTTCATAGCAACTTCTGAAACACTGTCAACTGGTTTAATGTCATATTTTTTTTTGCAGCACTTGCATCCTTTACCCTTCCAATCCACTGTTCAGTAGCCAGAAAAAATTCCCTGATTTTTGATGACTTGGGTTCAAACCAAATACGCTTATCTTCTTTTTCTTCATCCAGCAACAGCTCTTGTATGTTATCATTTAATTCAATGAATTCCTGATACAATGTTGTGAGCTTTGCAAGTACTTCTTTTTTTATCTTTTCTACATTTTCATCATTTTCTTTTAAATTCTCAATTTCATTCATATGAATAGTAATTTGAGCCATCTTTGACTTTGTTGAATTAACAAGTCTGTTTAAACGCTCTTCCAGTGCTTTATGTGTGTACTTGACCGCCCTCTTGTGGCCTTTCTTATCTGAGTCAGCAGTTTCACTTGCATCATCCATAATTCCACAATAATTTGGGAGCAAACACTTGCAAAATGCAGCAAAAAAAGTATCCTTTACATTGTAATAAAGTTTCAAACTGCAGGAGCAAGTTTAAAAGTCTTTATGTTCAAAATATTCCAGAACGAACTTACTTTCACTTTCGTTTGCAACATTAAGTTTCTCGTGGGGTTTGCTCCGTATACACGTGAAGAAACATCTGTAATCTTTATATATCGTTTTCTATAACAACTGCAGCATCAGGCCTAGTAATCCAGTTTCCACTTCGCATAGCTCCAATGCGAAGGAGTCTTTTGACTTTATTGTAATGGCAATCTATTCCTTCCAGTTCTCCACCATTTCCATAGGGACTCGGCACAAAGGATTGGACGTGTAAAATCAGAAACTTGCAATGCAACAGTTTACTTCTCGTTTGTCAGAAAACAACAAAAATCAAAAACCAAACGGCAGAACTATTTACACTTTTCCAAGCTTCAATATAAACATGGTTTCGAACGGTCAAAAGACTGTCTACCATCAATTTTATTTTGAAAATATTTGTTGGTGATTTTAAACGTGGCTTCTGTATATTTATTCTTTGTTTTTGACTTAAGGAAACTTGATCCACTGAGAAGTTGTATCCATATGCAGTCTGCATTGTTTGTCATGCTTTGTAACTTAAATTTGGCATAGACTTAAACCCGCTACAGGTTTGCATAGAACTCAATTCAAGTCGATCACACATCAGCCTTTATTTCATTTTTATAGGACAATGTAAAATGTGCATCCTAGTGTATACACAAAAACCATGCAAAGATGCTTGCTTTAGTGTTGCTACCCCTCATAATTTTAATGCTACCCCAAGAATAATTTTCTAGATCCGCCCCTGTATCTATCAGCTGTCACGCTGGTAGACAAGGAAGACAGAGATGGTTATCTTTTCACAATGTTTATTCAGGGTAAGTTCAAAATATCACACAGGAAGTATAGCGGGCAGTTGTGTGTGTACTAACAATCTTCCGTGGGTGAGGATAAGGCACACAGTTCATGTGAGTGAATACAGATCTTCTAGTCAATGCCAGATAAGTAATGTCACTTTCCTTTTATCAGCGCAAGGAACTCGAAGACTCAGAAGGAACATTCATGGAAGAAGAGGAGAAGACGAAAGAGCTTGGAAGACAACCATCAGACTTCAATACCGGCCGAGAAATTAACAGATAGGGTGAGTTTATATAGTGTCCATAATGAGGGGGAGACAGTTGCAGATCATTAGAATTCCGGTGAGGGTTCAGGGGATTGGATGGATATGGTTTGAGGTGATGATTGGTGATTGGGTGAGCAGGAACGTGCCGGGGATGTGACATCAGCAATGGAGGGTTTTGCTCTGCTTTTAATATTAGTGTTGAGAGTAACATATTACAAAAGTAAACAATTACTGTAATATATTAGTTTCTGCTGTTAACAGTTCACTTTTCCAAGTTTTATAATATTGTACTTGTTAAAGTCTAAGTAACACAAGTTACAATGACACAATTTAGCCCGAGGTTAAGTGGTGTTATTTATACTGTTGTGTCCCTGATGCTAAATGTCTAAGGTAAGAGTAACAGAAAAAAAGAGTAAAGTAAAATGAGTTGAGGTGAGCAAGTAGCAGTCCTCTGCCCCACATGACAAACATGTTTACATTTATGTTCATGTAGTTTAACAAAAGCACAAATGATAAATGTCAAATCAGAAGCATAAAAACAAACAAAAGCAGTGTTTAACTAGAGGGAGTAAAACTGTTTGAACTGACAAATGAAAAGAAAATTAACATCAGAAACAACATACATTAATCCCTGAACATAAACAAGAGAAAATGGGGTCACAGAAATGAAATGGCACCCACATCCCTACAGCTTCCCACATAAAGAGAAGGATCATAACAACAATAATAAAGCTATTCTAATAGACTGCAATAAGTTGTAAGCTCTAAGTTTCACACAGTAGCGATCTCTAGTACTTTCAACAACACTACAGTAAGGCAGGACAGAGCTTTATCTGTCACTATCTCGGTCCCGGCTATTCCATCTAATAACCAGCAGAGGGCATCATTGCCCTAGTACTAGAGATTCACCAGACTCAAAGTCCCATAGTCCTGTTTGGGGCTTGATTATCTAACAGTTGATCGCAATCCCCACTCGCACATATATACAGACTTCTAACCTCAGTCCTGTGCGAAGTCTTGTTTTGCCCGCAGACAATTCTGAACATTTATATCAATTCTGAACTGATTAGCTGTTACGACCTGCCTGTACCTTTGACTGTGAGTGATTTCTGCCTGCCTCGAACCTAGCCTGTCTCATCGCTTAAGATCCTTAGCTGCCTGCCTAGACCTCTGCCTGATATTCTGATTACCATACCTCTCCGTGTTGCCTTGACCATTGCTCTGCCTGACCACGCTCGTATCACTGTCACTTTCATATTGCTGTTTTTGGTGATTATTGAATAAAGCTTGCAAATGGATCCACAACCCTCTGAGTCTACTTTACAACATCACTCTGACATCAGGCTCCAGGATGGCAGACATGTTGCTCAGCTTCTACGCTGGTAAAGAACAACAGGTGCAAATGCCCATCTGACTGTCAGAAACAGCAACATCTTCTGAGCAACATTTAATCAGCTCAAAGTGTGTTTGGTCTTACTCTAAATTCAATTAAAGTAACTCAGCAGCAGATATCAATTTAATAAGACAAATAAATGATTAATTAAGTGATGATTGAGCCCTGATGATGAACACCTGCTGCTAATAAGTAGGTAAACTTTCAACAATTCTGAATCAAAAGTTGTAGCCTCAATATCTGAGTATTTGGAATAATCAATAAATTTCCTCAGTAGGATGAAAGTCCACTGGTCAAATTTAAGGCAAAGTGAACAACTTTTTTATTGGCTTCTTTATATTTTCATTAACCTCTGCATGACAGAAAAGGGAGTTCCCAGATCAGTCAGAGTTACCAGTTTGGTGGGTGAGAGAGGTGTTTGTCATCTCATTAACTGATTGGCTCGCATCAGGATTTATCCATATTTGCATCATTGATTCTGCGATCGATTTAATGGTTAATAATAATATAATTTGTAACATAATAATGGTTAATAAAATATATGTAGTGTAGGTTAAATTCAGTTATTTTGCAACATATAGGACACAATTGATTAATACATTGTTTCCTGGATTAAAATGAAGTCATTAGAAAATGCAAACAGGACGATGGAAATGATTTTGTGCACCAAAATATTTCTTTACTCAAAAAATAATTTAAATGTATTTTAAAAGTGGGTCAAGATGAGCCAAACTTACATGGCTCACATATCAATTTTAACATCTGCACCAAATACTACATTTGACATCTGGCCCAAATACTACATTTGACATCTGGCCCATGTCTTGCATGCTGCCTTAAAGACTGCGCCACCTCTGCCAAACCTGGGCAATGTTTGGCCCACATGCTGTAAGCCAGTGCTGGATGAATGCCTGCTCTACCAGCTTTATAACAAATCTGGGCAAGAATTATTTGCTACCTGGGTACATTATCGATCTTCTGCAATGATCATCCAGTTCTTTTTCCATGTCTGCATTAAACAGAATACACTGAGGTCTAGGTGGCCATGTGTATCACAATAAATATAAAAATTTATTCAGAGGATTCTGAGCATGTATAACTACATCCTGAGAGCTTTTATATTATATTAGTCATCATTTTATTTCAGTGTTTTTCAGTGCACTTTTTTTGCAATAATTCTAGAACACAGTCAGAAGACATGTACCAATAAAGTACATTAAGTATAACTGTACCTTTAAAGGTCCACAATAGGCCCTTATTTTGTACCCCATATGATTAATTATAAGCTCTAATCTAGAGGTACAGAAATGTACCTTTCAGTGTACTACCAGAGTGATGTGCATTTGCACTCAAGAATGTAGTATGCCAGGGTCTTTTAACAGTGAACAAATGTGTGTGATTCTCCACCGGTCTGACCTCTCATCTGAAGTATTTTCTTAAACTGGTTTTATTAGTTTTCCTAAATGGGTTTGTTTAACCAATTGAGCATCTAAAGAAACACTCCTCCATGATGATATAGGAAGAAAAGTTACAGAGCTTTTGCTCAAGATGCAAGTTAAGTGGACACATAAGAAACATCTACATTATTCCTGGTTAATAAGTGCTATTTAAAAAAATGACAATCAATTTTCTAAATGTAGCTTTCTGAAATGTCAAGTTTATATTCACATATTAATTTCATTATTCAAACAAGAAATAAATGCTTAGGTCCATATGCTAATTGTGAAAATAATTCAGATGTTGTTGCTCTTGTCCTGTAGCTGTGAATAGGTGAAGCACCATGGCGAATGTTAAACGGCTGCTCAAGAACTCACTATATGAACTGCTAGAAGATGACATAAAGGAGTTTCAGTGGTGCTTAATAAATGACCATAGAGATATTTCAAAAGCTGAAATGGAGAATGCAGACAGGTTGAAGACAGTGGATAAGTTGGTGTCATGTTTTGGACCAGAAAGAGCTGTGAAGATCACAGTGGACACCCTGAGGAAAATAAACCAGAATGAATTGGCTGATCAGCTGGAGAATGCACAGAAGCAAGGTAACCTGTCAAACTTTACAAATGTGATCATTTGACTCAAGTTTTTATCCGCTCAAATCAAGCAATGTTTTTTTTTCAATGTCACAACTATTTAACCAGATGATCAGTCTTAAATTCAGCAAATTACTTTGATTAAAAAAAACTTTTTCCTTTCTCTTGTAAAGGTGCAGTTTCAGAGAACTGTGAATCTCCTCCTCTTGATTACACAAACACCAGCCATGAACTAAAAAGGAAATTAAAGCTGGACTATGAGCAGATATTGGTTGGTAATTCACAGAAGGGTCATCGGAAGCCTCTGGATGATATTTACACTGATCTATATGTGGTGGAGAACGAGACTGGAGGAAGAGAGAATGACCATGAGGTGATACAGATGGAGTCAAAACACAACCAACAGACTGCAAAGGATAAACCACTCAAGTGTAATGACATGTTTAAAGTTCAGCCTGACACAGGTCAACAAAACAGAAGAGTCCTGACACTGGGGATCGCAGGAGTGGGTAAAACTGTGTCTGTCAACAAGTTCATCCTTGACTGGGCTGAAGGAAAAGACAATCAGGAAATAGTCTTCATATTTCCACTGCCGTTCCGTAGACTGAATCTGATTAAAAATCAAAAGTACAGTCTCATAGGTCTGCTTAACAAGTACTTTTTTAGCAGTGCTGGAGGACTGAGCTCTCTTCCTGAAAAACAAGGTAAGGTCATGTTCATCTTTGATGGACTGGACGAATATCGCTTTGAATTGAACTTTAAGGAGGATAATGGACTTACAGATGTTGATCAGGAAATGACAGTGAGTGAGATAGTAACAAATCTCTTAAAGAGACAGCTGCTACCCTTTTCTCTCATCTGGATCACATCCAGACCAGCAGCAGCCAGTCTGATACACCGAAACTACATTGATCAGGTGACTGAGGTGCGAGGATTCAATAATAAGCAGAAGGTGGAGTACTTCATCAAAAACAGCAGTCCTGAGGTTGCTGGAAATGTCATCGGCCACATCAAGAAATACAGGAGTCTGTACATCATGTGCCACATCCCTGTCTTCTGCTGGATCTGTCTCACTGTTCTGCACCGTCTGCTGGATAAAGAGAGCAATGACAAAACACCCTCAACTCTCACAGGGATGTACACCAACTTCTTACTGTCTCAAAAGCAACAGATGAAAGAAAGATACAGCAATGATTCTGAACCAGCAGCCAATGCCTGGTCTTTTGATGACATTGTTCTGAAGCTTGGGAAACTGGCCTTTAAACAGCTGGAGGAAGGACAACTGATTTTCTACAAAACAGATCTGGAGAAGTGTGGACTAGATGTCAAGGAAGGGTCTGTGTTCTCTGCATTATGTACTCGAATGTTTCAGGAGGAAAACCCCATTTCAGGAGAACAGGTTTACAGTTTTGTACATCTCAGCGTTCAGGAGTTCATTGCTGCTCTCTTTGTGTTTTTCACTTACAAAGACAAGAAAGCAAATCTATTTCTTGATTCCTGGCAAAAGGAACTGACGTGGAAACTCTCTGAAAAGACCCTGTTTAAACTTCATAAGGCTGCAGTCGAGAAGACTTTACAAAGCAAGAACGGACACCTGGACCTTTTCCTCCGGTTCCTGATGGGTCTTTCTCTGGAGTCCAATCAGAGTGACCTGAAGGACCTCCTGCCAGGACTGAATCTCGAAACTGAGAACACCAAAGACACGACTGAATATATCAAAGAGAAAATAAAGAAGGAGAAATCAGCAGAGAGGACCATCAACCTCTTCCACTGTCTGAATGAACTGAATGATGACTTTGTGGAGGAACTCCAGAAGAGTCTGAGCTCTGGAACTCTTTCAGTGCAGGATCTGTCCTCTGCTCAGTGGTCGGGTCTGGTGTTTGTGCTCCTGATGTCAGAAGAGACTCAAGAGAAGTTTGAACTGCAGAAATACAGAAGATCTGATGAAGCACTGATGAGACTGATACCAGTGGTCAAAAACACCAGAAGAGCACTGTAAGAGTTTTCTGTATACACTTATGCCCATTTTACACAGCGATTTGCAACACATCTGAAATCCATGAGTCATATGCATGTAATGCAGAAACAGCACAGACTATTTGTGCTTTCACATCAAATATGTATTACTGATCACCTGCTGTAGACAATATCTGTTCTCCTCATGTTTACTCCATTTTCAGACATTAGTTTCAATACTTTGATTCTCCTTTTATACAATACAATAATATATTCTCTCCTTTCTGTTAACACAATTAAATGTTTTAATATACTGTAGATGGTGTGGTGATAGCTCTAATCTGTTAACTTGAAAAAGGGAAATTTAAAATATTGATTTTAAGTTTTTATTAATGATAACTAATGATTAATTATCACACAAAACTGTGAATCATTAGCTAAAGAATACTTTTATGTTTATTTTATAGCCTTGCATTGTCCTTTAAATTCCATATTTACAGAGAACATATAGTTGTTTTGGGGGTAACACGGTGGCTAAGTGGGTAGCACTGTCACCTCACAGCAAGAAGGTCGCTGGTTTGAGCCTCAGCTGGGTCAGTTGCCATTTCTGTGTGGAGTTTACATGTTCTGCCTGTGTTGGCATGGGTTTCCTCTGGGTACTCCGGTTTCCCCCACAGTCCAAACATACGCTGTATGTGAATTGAATTAGCTAAATTGTGTGTGTGAATGGATGTTTTCCAGTGTGCTGGGCTGCAGCTGGAAGGGCATCCGCTGCATAAAAGATATGCTGGATAAGTTGGCGGTTCATTCCACTGTGGTGACCTCTGATTAACAAGGGACTAAGCCGAAGAAAAATTAATGAATGAATGTAGTGATTTTTACCTTTGCGCAAACTTAAACACACTGTTCAAATGTTTTTTGTCTCTGCTTTGGATTACCCCTGCTGGATAAACACAAAGTTGTTATTTCATGTTTCCCTCACAGGCTACAGTGCTGTAATCTCACTCTTCGGTCTTGTCAGAGTTTGTCTTCAGCTCTACAATCCTCAAACTGTGTCCTGAGAGAGCTGGACCTAAGTAACAATGACCTGCAGGATTCAGGAGTGAAGCTTCTCTCTGATGGACTGAAGACTGTAAACTGTAAACTGGAGACACTGAGGTCTGAGTTCAAACACATTGATTGATTGATTTATATGTATTTTAAAAATACATTATTACATTGAGTATTATTACATTGCAAACTGCAAATTGGAGGCACTGATGTAAAATAAAAAAAGTTTCCAAAAAATAAAAAATACATGGCAACACTTTATTTTGATGGTCCATTTGAGTATAAGAATGTCTGTTTAATATCTGCTGATCCTGCTCCTTCAACAGACATTTAACTGACTATAAGAAACTTTGCAAGTACATGTCAACTTACCTCAACCCTAACCCCAACCTAACAGTCTACTTATAATTGAATGAGAATTAGTTGGCATGTAGATGCTATGTAACTTAAATTCAACAAATGGACTATCAAAATAAAGTGTGGTTAAATATATTTCCATAAAATAAATGCTGCCACAAAATACTTTTACATTGTGTAAAGTATGATATATGCTGTATTGTATTTTATTTTTATGTTTATTCAGTGTGTATATTTCACATTTGAAGTGTGAAGTGAAGTCAAATATGAGAAAATACTTTGTTTAAAGGGCACCTGTTTTTACCAGATATAAAATTGCTCTTAAGTGTCTGTGAAATGTCTGCTTAAAACATCACTATTCTGATTTATGTTCTTTGGAATTTTGGGCCAGGTCTAAAATGAGCTGTTTTGGTGCACTCACTACATACTAAAACAAACAACGAACTATATGTCGATATATGTCATCATTTCGAACAAAATCCTGCCAAAATGAAGTTCTTTTTGAGTTTGTTTGGGTAGTTTAAAACAGCTCCCCCAAACACTGTTGCCAACTATTTTCAATGAATGGCGCTAAGCTCTGCCTGAAAAGTCGCTAAAAGTCGCTAGATTGCCTCATACGTCAATTTGCATATTACTGACGTCGTCACGTTCTACCATCTCTGTTTGTTTAACAACCTATCGTTAATAAAGGGGTATTTATATTTGCACTACACTTTGTGTAAGCATCTCATTTAGACTAAATGTATTGCTGTTTGAATACAGTATATCAGTATAGATGTGTAGTAAATTTGCAGTAATCTCTTAGATGTAATAAACTCAGACAAGTTCTGAAACTCACTTAAAATATCTATGATTGTGAATCACAAAAGAATAAATGGTCAAATTAAATTGTTAAAATAAACCGCACAACACCACATGTTTGCTATTGCGGCTGGCCTTTTTTTGCAACCAGGGACACGTGTGGCGTCATGTGGGACGCAGGTTGGTAATTCATCTGTAAAACTGTTTGTTGTGGCCTTCAATCTGGCTCTGAAAGCATGGTATTGGCAAACGCTATTCCACTCACATTTATTCGATCGATCTTCTTGTTTATCTTATAAATAATTAACCAACAAAATTAAGATACAAGTGATATTAAATGAAATCGGTTGCAAAACCAAAAATCTTCCAACAAAAATGTATGAAGCTGTCAAAATTGGGACACTTAGTGCCTTTCGTTCCACTTCTTTTTTATTTGGTGTACTGTCGTGACATACTTACCATGATTTTATGGCGTTCACAACCAGCAAGTTAAAACATAAATAAAAAACTAATATTTAAACTAAATAAAAGTGCATTTTCAAAAACTTCTCTCACTCAATTTCTATTAGCTTATTCCCTGATTTATCAGGGGTCGCCGTAGCACGATGAACCACCAATTACTCTGGCACATGTTTTATATGGCATATTCCCTTTCAGCCGCAACCTAGCACTGACAGCCAATCTAATGTGATGTGGACTGTTTGTGTATGTTTGTAGATTGTCTGGCTGTATGGTGACAGAGAAAGGCTGTGGTTTTCTGTCTTCAGCTCTGAGTTCAAACCCCTCACACCTGAGAGAGCTGGATCTGAGCTACAATCATCCAGGAGATTCAGGAGTCAAGCTGCTCTCTGAACAACTGGAGGATCCAAACTACACACTGGACAAACTCAAGTATGTGGAGCATATACATGTTTTTGTTTTGTTTTATTTAGAGTCATATAGCAAATAATCTGGTGTATATTTTTAGTTTCCGGAGACAGTTTTAGAGTTTAACTCTTATGTACTGTTGGGTCATTTTCATCCACTCTGGGGTGATTTTGAGTCTTAGTTTGGCCATAACTTTCTGGTTTTTGGTGACAAATCTTATTTTGAGACATATTTTGAGAACATTCCTTGAAGATATAAAAAAACCTCAACAATACACTCTGGGCAAATTTACTACACTTTCATTGTGTTTGGGATGAAAACATTCACTGACTTAAACTGCAGTAAAAATGCATCAGAATTTTTTATTTTCTTTCTTTATTTTTTGTTGCGTACATCTGTTAATCAACCTCAGTCCTGATCAAAACTACTAAAGAGTTTTTAAAAAATTACAGGATTTCAACTCTTTAATTGCCAAATTCATAGAAGATGTCACTGATCTGGTGAGGCAACACAGTGGCACAGTAGGTAGTGCTGTCGCCTCACAGCAAGAAGGTTGCTGGTTTGAGCCTCGGCTGGATCAGTTCTCCCCGTGTTTGCATGGGTTTCCTACGGGTGCTCTGGTTTCCCCGACAAGTCCAAACACATGCGGTACAGGTAAATTGGGTAAGCTAAATTGTCCGTAGTGTATGGGTGTTTCCCAGTGATAGTGTGGAGCTGGAAGGGCATCCACTGCGTAAAACATGTGCTGGATAAATTGGCGGTTCATTGTGTTGTGGCAACCCCAGATTAATAAAGGGACTAAGCCGAAAAAGAAAATGAATGAATGAATGGCTGATTTGGTGAAAAAGACACAAAATGACTCATTTTCATTATAAAAATAAATAAATTCATTCATTCTCTTTTTAGTTTAGTCACTTTATTGATCTGCGGTCGCCACAGTGGATTGAACCGCCAACTTATCCAGCATATGTTTTACACAGGGAATGCCCTTCCATCTGCAACCCATTACTGGGAAACACCCATACACACTCATTCACACACATACACTATGGACAATTTAGTCTACGCAATTCACCTATAGCACATGAAGTTGAATAAGCATGAATGATCAACATGAACTGTGTTTTAAACAGTTGAGCTCATGATTCTCCACAGGACGACACCAGACTGTCTTCTCACACTTATACATGTGCAGGAGTGAGTGTTTCCTGAATAAATCTGCCCCTGTTGGATTGTCAGTATCCTGTTCTTCACACACAGTTCCCTTGTTTATTTCCTTCACTCCAGCTCTATATCTACTGTTCAGTTTGTGTTGTACAGTCATTTATAATGTGTGAAGTGAAGATGACTGTTTCCTGCACTGATTTTGGAGAATGAAGTTGATTGAATCTGAGATTGTAAGCTCAAACCACACTGAGGGACTGCTGAAGAGCATTTACGTTATGTTTCTGTTGTTCTTCTGTACAACCCATTTTACATCACAATTCAGAAATATATTTGATAACAGTGTGCGACTAATGACTCCTGTTTTCTGGACAGAATGAAGGAATTCTCTGATCAGCTCCACACTTCTGTTATTTTAAACACAACCCTCTCACAGCCCACAGCTGTACTGTGTTTCTGGTGTGTGTGTGTGTGTGTGTGTGTGTGTGTGTGTGTGTGTGTGTGTGTGTGTGTGTGTGTGTGTGTGTGTGTGTGTGTGTGTGTGTGTGTGTGATAAGCTAATGTTTGTTTACTGACTGAATGTCAATCTGTGTGTGTTTTAAGTCTGGATCATGGAGGAGAGCAGAGGATTACAGCAGGACCACGCAAATGTACGACTACGCACACACACACACACACACACACACACACACACACACACACACACACACACACACACACACACACACGTGTTATAAATGTGTCTCTTCTTGTGTTCAGATGCCTGTTTCCTCACACTGGATCCAAACACAGCACACACTGAACTCATTCTGTCTGAGGAGAACAGAGAGGTGAAGCGTGTGGAAGAGGATCAGTCGTATCCTGATCATCCAGACAGATTTGATGGTCTGTGTCCTCAGGTGTTGTGCAGAGAGAGTGTGTGTGGACGCTGTTACTGGGAGATTGACTGGAGTGGAGATTGTGCTGTGGATATATCAGTGTCATATAAGAGCATCAGGAAGAAGGGACACAGTGTTGAGTGTGTGTTTGGATATAATGATCAGTCCTGGAGTTTGTTCTGCGATTCCTCCAATTTCTTATTCAGAGACAGTTACAGAGAGACTGATCTTCCAGTAAAGTCTCTCAGCAATAGAATAGGAGTGTTTGTGGATCACAGTGCAGGAACTCTGATCTTCTACAACATCTATAGAGACACAATGAGCCTCATCCACTCAGTCCAGACCACATTCACTGAGCCGCTCTATGCTGGATTTGGGTTTGATTATCCTGGATCATCAGTAAAACTGTGCTGAAGACTAAGAGACTGAGGAGAGATTTACCCATAATTCTTTGCAGGATCAGTCAATGCCTGTCAGATGATCTGGAGTCTTCAGAGAGTTTCTGGAAATCACAAGTGTAGATCATTGTGATAGATGATCTGTCTTATAAATACAAAGTGGTTTATGTGTTTATAAAGTGTTGCACTTTAATGTGTTGGCTCCTTTAAGAACGCACTCCTCATTAGTTATGCATGAGGAGCGCACTACGAGGTTGTATGATATAGCATGTTCCGGTTAACAAATGCTGTTAATAAAAGTATAGTCTTCACATAAAGATGGACGTGTGTTAATTCTACAGAGGATCAGTTCACAACATGGTGTCAGAAAGCGGCACGGATTTCTCGCCTGAGTTTAAACTATTTTGATGGAAAGCAGCGACATAGCCGCATAGTGTGATTATGGCGGATTGCTTTCGGAGACCCGATCCGCTCTCTTTCGAAGGAAATGTTGCTGACAACTGGCAAATCTTCGAGCAGGAGTATGACATTTTCATCGCGGCAGCACACCACGATAAGCCTGCCAAGACAAGGGCCTATATCAGGGATCACCAAACTTGTTCCTGGAGGTCCGGTGTCCTGTAGGTTTTAGCTCCAACCCTAATCAAACACACCTGAAAAGCTAATCAAGGTCTTACTAGGTATACTTGAAACACCCAGGCAGGTCTGTTGAGGCAAGTTGGAACTAAACCCTGCAGGGCACCGGACCTCCAGGAACGAGATTGGTGAAGCCTGGTCTATATCCTCCTCAATCTCGCAGGACCGGAGGCCATAGAACGAAAGAACATATAGAAGGATCAGACGCCACATTCTTCCAGTCGCTGAGCCTGCTCCTTCAAGGTTTGACCCTGATGACAGTGACATTGACAAAACAATTGCACACACACAAGACAGTGTTCCCCCTGAACGCTCTGGTTACTAAAGTAACCCTTGTTCCCCGAGGGGGGGAACGTAAATGCTATGTGGAAACTTCCACTATGGGGATTTCATTCAGAAAGCCAATCATCTGAAAGAGTATGTAAACGGGCCAATGAAATGCCAATGAGTTGGCAGCTTCAGCTTGCGCACCTGATGCTCGTTGCAATTAACTTGCTATAAGAGTACATGTGCGAGCAAAGCCAAAGCATCATTTTTTTAGCGGAAGAGACTTTCACCTCAACAGCTAAGGGGCAATCATTATGGCGAAGGAACATAGCATTTCCGTTCCCCCCCTCGGGGAACGAGGGTTACTTTAGTAACCAGAGCGTTCCCCTTCGGAAGGGGAACTTCAATGCTATGTGGAAACTTCCACTATGGGGAAATGTTTGGAAAACGCCATAATGATTGAACCTTACCTTCGCCCCCGATGAGAGGTTTGCCAGGCAAAGAGCGTGAGCGCACCTGCGTCACCAGAGGCGCGGTCTTCCAACGTGTTCCCTGGCCCTTACTTATCCCACTTCAACAGAAGATTTACGGATTTAGATATATATTTCGGGAGCCGCAAATGCGTCTAGAATAATTTCTAGGAATTTAATACGACAGTACGTTGGGAATGCGTGCAGTCCCGATAGGAAGGACGCTGCGGAGGCCACCTGCTACCCAAGTGGGGAGACTGGGGCAAATAGCATATGAACTAACCCTGAGAAGGGGGAGTAAGCATATGAAAATTAGATGGTTAGCGGTGAGGGAAGACACGGGTCCGCCTGTGAGGGGGGACTGCACCGTGGCAGTATAAGCATGTGGGATCGCCTAGTGGGGATCGCACATAGCAGGCACCTATACCCAGAACGCGGGCTGACCATCGGGCAGACCAGCAACGTAACGGGCCAGTGCCTGACTCCTCCGCTGAGTCAGGTGCTGGGGGCCTCGAAGGAATATCTGCAGGGTTCGCCAGCGGGGAACTTTTCTGACAGAGCGACAAAGCGCACGTATCTCTGGGTTAGAGAGAATGGCGCAGCAAGCGTTTTACAACACCTAACCGAATTTCTCATTCACCGATTGAGAAAATCGGCTCCCCTCAAGATTAATAAATCTTCTAATAGGTGTCGCCCAGCCCGCAGCTCTACAGTGTCTGTTAGAGAGGCGCCGCGTGCTAACGCCCAAAAGGATGCGCGCTTCGAGGAGCGCGCTCTCACTCTTGGGGGGCGCGGCTCGCCCTGGCTCAGATGAGCGAGGGAGATGGCATTCAGAGTTCAGTGGGTATGTTCCAACCTCTGTTTGGATACGGCACTTCCCATCTGCCGATAACCATAACAGATAAAGAGCTGAGTACGGTCCGTGTAATACCAAAGTGCGAAGGACCAAATAAAGGGGCTGGGTCTGCCTCCTCCGTGGGCAGCGCTTGCAGGTTCACTACGTGGCTGAAAGAACGCTGTAGGAATCTAGGGCACCTAGGTGGGCCGGGGTCTCAGGTAAACGTGAGAGTGGGCCGACCCAAAATGTTGGCACATTTCGCTGACCGAAAATGCCTCCAGATACCCACCCATTTGGCCGATGCAAACGCGACCAGCAGAGCTGTCTACCTGGACAGAAATCTTAAAGATACTGAGTCGAGTGATCGAGCAGACCTCTCCTAAGAGAGATCTCCAAGTGGGTATGAGAGGGAAACAGGAAAATTAATATTCATGTCTCGCGCCTCTGGGAACTGGATGATGAGACGATACTTCCCAGCGCGCCGCCATCACCGCATCCTTAGAGCGGGGATGATCGTAACGCCAACCCCTCAGAGCGGAGGGGACAGCCTAGCTCCAGTCAACTGAAGGAGGATAGCATCACTCTGATCTGGCATGTTCGGGGTTCCTTCTCGGGGAAAAAGGTAACCACACAGCGAATAGACTCCACTTCAGGCGTGGGCATGCCTCGTAGAGGGTGCTCAGCCTGAGTGACAGTGTTAACCACCTAATCGGTAAGTCACCTAAGTCCTCCGCGCTCCATCTATGAACCGTACGTGAAGCATAGATCTGGGCGCGGGTGCCAAACGGTGCCTGTCCCCTGTTCCCAGGGGATGTGCCAGGGAGGGGCCATCACGAGGAGAGAGTTGAAAGCAGGTCCGATTGGGCCAGAGAGGCGCAATACGAGAGCTGTTCCTCAACCTCCCTGACTTTACACAGTATCTGTGCGAGTAGGCTCACTGGAGAAATGCGTATTACGCACGCCCCGAGGCCAGCTGTGTAGCCAGTGGACTTTGCAGGGTTCGCCAAGTGGGGAACTCAAGCGAGAGCGCACGAATCTCTGAGTTAGAGAGAGAAAGGCGCAGCACCGAACAGCTGGACAGTCGGGGGTGGAGTCTCCATTTTCCCAGGCGAAACTGCCGTAAGAGCGAATGGGCTGCACGGTTGAGCTCGGTGGGGGAAAAATGGAATGCAGCGATTGCGCCGCGTATGACTCCGGGGGAGCAGACGGCGAGCGAGCTGAGACATGCTGCGAGAGAGGATACCCCCACACGGTTGATATACGCCCCCGCTGCCGTACTGTTCGTCCTGACCAGTACGTGTTGTCGCTCCAGCACCGGTAAAAAACGGCGGAGAGCGAGAAACACTGCCAACAGCTCTAGGCGATTGATATGCCAATGCAACTGGGTTTTTTTCAGCTGCATGCCCGCAACACACGGCCCCCCAGCCAGTGTTGGAAGCATCTGTCAAAACGACAATATGTCTAGACGCCTGTCCTAGAGGCACTCGGGCCTGTAGGAACGAGGGGTCATTCCAGGGGCTGAGGGCGCGGCGACACAGCGCAGTGACAGTCACTCGGTGTGTGTCCGCGTGCCATGCGCGTCTGGGGACTCGATCGTGAAGTCAGTGCCGAAGTGGTCTCATATGGATATATCCGAGCGCGTACAGCGGCTGCGGATGTCATATGCTAGAGGAGCCTCTGAAAGATTTCAGTGGAACCACTATTTTGCTGTCGAACTCTCACAGACAGTTCAGCATTAGCCGAGCACGCTCTCCGGAGAGGCGCGCTGTCATGGTGACCGAGTCCAGCTCCATCCCGAGAAAAGAGATCATCTGCACGGGGGCGAGTTTGCTCTTTTCTTGGTTGACCTGAAACCCCAATAGGTGGAGGTGCTGGAGCACCTTGTCTCTGTACATAGTCAATTACTCCCGCGAGAGGGCTAAAAACAGCCAGTCGCTGAGATAATTGAGTATGTGGATGCCCGCGAGCCGAAGGGGCGCTAGGGCACCCTCCGCGAGCTTGGTGAAGACCCGCGGATACAGAGAGAGCCCGAAGGGGAAGACTTGTACTGTCAGGCTCGCTCGACGCAGACCGCAGAAAAGTGACGGTGGCGTGGAGTATGGAGACATGAAGTACGCGTCCTTCAGGTCTATGCTGCAGACCAATCCCGAGGACGAACGCACAGGAGGATGCACTTCTGCATAAGCATTTTGAACGGCAGCTTGTGCAGACAGCGGTTCAAAACGCGCAGATCTAGGATTGGCCATAACCCACCGCTCTTTTGGGTACGATGAAGTACAGGCTGTAAACCCGCTCTCCATCTCGGCTGGAGGGATCGGTTAGATTGCATCCTTCGCCAGGAGGACAGCAACCTTCTCTCACAAGACAGGGGCGAGCACAGGGCTGACCCTGGTGACGTACACCCCGTGAACTTGGGAGGCCGTTTCGCGAATAGAATCGCGTAGCCGAGTCTGATCGTGCGTATGAGCCACCGCAAAGGGCTGGGCTGCGCTAACCAGGCAGGCAGAGCCCTCGCTAATGACTGCATCGCTACAATCGCTGACGTACCAGCAGTGGGGCAGCGCGGAGTGGGAGTGCTGATCCGGGGAGCGCTGGGGTCCCGCGGAAGAGCTGGAGGTGAGAGATTTACTCACCTTGCACTCAGACTCCGGAGGAGAGGGCTGGAGGTGTGAGAGAAAGGAGACCGTCCTCCCAGACCCCGTGAGCCACTGGCGAAGTGCGCCGATCCTGCGAGCTGGAAGGCTTTTCATCGCGTCCCAGACTGGCAGTATTCGGGCTGTCACATCCAGGGGAGGGAAAGATGCTCTCTCTCTGAGGAGCCCGGCCCCCCACCGGGGAGAGAGCAAGTTCCCTCTTCTCCAGATGGCCGTCTCAAGAGCGCTTCGCGGTCCGTTATCCGGACTTAACGGCGCCCTGGGACGGGGAGCGCTGGTTGCCTGCGAGGTGCTCGGCGCTGCCGCTGGCCGGAGGCGCAGGCGGGGGCGGAGCAGCACTCGAAGACGGGCGCTCTCGGCGACAAACAGTGGATGTGGATGGTTCGGCGGGACGGGAGCGGTCTTACATCCCCGCCGAAGGATGGCCCATCGTATCCGACTGCACCGCCGTGAATTCCTGGGTGAATTCACCAACGGTGTCGCCGAACGGGCCAGACTGGTATATGGGGGAGTCAAGAAAGTGAACTTTGTCGACTCCGCGCATATTTTTGCCAGGTTTAGCCCGAGGTGGCGGTCCTGGACCACTAACGTGGCCATCGTCTTTCCCGGGGCACACGTAGCGGACTTGAGATCCGTGGAGCGGAGATCAGTCGGGTGCGGTGCGGGGCTTGTAACAAGCCTGGGTCAGAACCACCCTCGTGCAGCTGGGCCAGCGCGCGCGCATGGACCCTGGCGTGCAGGGTGGAAGCAGTCTGGCCCGCGGCTGTGTGGGCTCTGGCTCGGGAGGCAGAAAACCAACACGCCTTGGACGGGAGATGAGGCTAATTCCAGCAGAAGGAGGCACCACGCGGGCCCGTGATGGCACTCTCAATCTGGGGAATCGACTCGTACTCCCTGGCTGCTCCACCATCAAGAGTGGTGAGGTGGAGGCGCACGCAGATCAGGCAGAGAAAGGTGCCCTCAAGACTGCGTGAGCCCACTGTGCACTTCCGGGAAGAGAGGGATGGGAGGCTAGAAGGTATTGCCTTTTAATCCTCCACATACACCCATCTAGTCGGTCCGGCCGCGGGGCTGGGGGATAAACCATCTCCAGACCCACGACCGAAACAGCCCGGGAAAGCACGGTTATCATGTCTGTTTCAAGATCGGCCGCCGCCGCGCTCGCTCCCGATGGGAGGGAACGGAGGGGGGGGGGATCCTTCATCAGACCATGACAGCCCAACCTCCGATGCAGCGGTGGACATCTGAGCCTCGGTGTCATCAAGTGAGAGGGCGGCCATCCGAGGATGGAGCGCTTTTCTCACTCAAAGCTTGGATGGAGCGCGTGGAGGAGTGAGAGGTCCACAAGCCCGAGGGCGGCAGATTTACTCCCACTGTAACCCTCAGATCTGCCCGAGTGCCCATCGCGGAGCGGGGGACAACTGGGGTGGGTGGCTCTTTTGCAAAGTGTGAGCGCCGATCTTAACTGCGCAACAGACATGCCACCGCAGTGATGGCATGCACTGCCCACGAGCACCGCATTAACATGCTGGACCCCCAGACATGAAACGCAGTGCTCGTGCCCATCATCCGAGGACAGGAAACCACCGCATCCAGAAACGCACAGTCGGAGCGACGTCTTGAAAAAGACGCGCTGCACGACCGTGTTGCTCCTTTAGGAAATTCGCAACAATACATACCGCTCTGGAGGACCGGACCCAAAGGACGCCAGGCAAGGGAGAAACCCAGCTCGACCATCTGCCGCTGCGTGTCACACACTCTGGACCAGGAGATCGCTCTCATTCACTCTCTGTCTGAAACTCAGCTGGAGGAACCCTCTTCGACTCTCTCAGAAGGCTGTTGAAGTCTCTGAAGTGAAAATGATGCTTTGGCTTTGCTCGCACATGTACTCTTATAGCAAGTTAATTGCAACGAGCATCAGGTGCGCAAGCTGAAGCTGCCAACTCATTGGCATTTCATTGGCCCGTTTACATACTCTTTCAGATGATTGGCTTTCTGAATGAAATCCCCATAGTGGAAGTTTCCACATAGCATTGAAGTTCCCCTTCCGAAGGGGAACCACAAACACACTTTCCACAAACAAAATCCACAGGTGCTGACTTGCCAAAGCACAGTACAATCCCCTACCAAAGTGGGTAGTACACCTTATAGAACACGTTCAGGTCGTATTTGTAAGCCAAACCCTAGATATAACCAGTGAGTTCTACTAATGGTAGACTGGGGCACTTAGGTTGTTGTTTTGAATATATCCTAAATGTGTTAACTATAGTTGTTTTTATGCTGACAATATTACATTTTGTTGATTTTGTTTTATTAACACTTGAAAAAAAGAAAGCCCTGATATTATATAGAGTTTTTTCTGCATTAGTCACCTAGTTGTTATTATGACTATCTGTATTTTCATTCATGACTGAGTTAAAGTCATACAGCAAATTTGTTTATTGTTATACAAGTTTTCTTTATTTCATAAGATGTTTCATCTAAAGAAAGGGGATGTAGATCATTGTGATAGATGATCTGTCTTATAAATACAAAGTGATTCATGTGTTTATAAAGTGTTGCACTTTAATGTGTTGGCTCCTTTAAGAATGCACTCCTCATTAGTTATGCATGAGAAACGCACCACGAGGTTGTATGATATAGCATGTTCCGGTTAACAAGTGCTGTTAATAAAAGTATAGTCTTCACATAAAGATGGACGTTGTTGTGGAAAGTTGCACTGGATCTCGACAAACATCTTCTAAGTTTCAAAAAAGAAGCTGAGGTCTTCGAAGTTCTCAAGTTGAAGCAGTTTATTGTTACAGCAGAGATAATTGATCTCTCTCTCCCTCCCAATGTTCAAAAATCCACAGTTTATATACAGTTTCTTAACCATAGGTATCATGAGATATGATGTAACATCACCCTATTGCCGGCTCCAATAGGATCCTAGCTTTTTAATTAATGGCTGTATGTTTTTCTGTTTTTACATATCTTAAAGGTCATATAGCATGTGCTTGCAATCATGTGTTTGCATATGATCATGTTGTTTCCATACTTTTTAAATGATTCTCTGTATGTATGCTATTCTGGTGAGAGTTGTTTTTCGTCTTGGTCAATACATACATTGTCTAAATGTATTGCATGCGCTCTGTCTGAGTGTTCTTACTTGGGCGCATGACCTGGCCATAAGGCCCCTAATTATGAGGCCCTGCATGTCTGTGCGTTTCCTCTGCATCTCTTGAATCCATGTATTTCTATAAGTGTATTTTAATAATAATCTATATTTTAATAGTGGCAGATTATATAGTGATTACATAATAAAAGTAGTGATTCCATAATAAAAGTTTCTCTATAATTCTCCTATATAAATCTCCCTCCACTTTTGGCTTTAGAAGGAGTAAAAGATCCCGCTCTCCCTAACTAAATACTTGTTTTATTTACCTCGCGCTGCCGTCCTCGTACTGCCGTGAACAGGAAATTCTGGGAATGAATTTGAATCGATTCGTCAACAGACCGATCAGTGTGACATCAAAGTATCGCGACAATAGCAGACAGCTACGTGTGCATTTCAGTCCATCTCGCGGTATTTTATCACTTCAGGTGAACGCCTACTGATTCATTGATTCAAACGAGTTGTGAATCAAGTAGCCTCTAGAGATCCGAATCAAACTGCAGTACCACGAGGTTTTGCTCAGACTTCTGGGGCGTTTGTTTGGAATGGCTTCGTCTCGTCACCATGTAACACATGTAAGTAAATCGTTGTTAGTAAATAAAAGCCACTGTCACGATTAGAAATTGTGTATTAACCAGATTATATTTATTTTATTTTCCATTAGTTTTAGCGTAACGTTAACGTTAGTTCATGCCCGAATCTAAACGGCCAGCAGTCGTTTACATAGTTTTTTGCACATCTTGTTGCCAAAGTTCTTCTGGATTTAGTTTGTCTCAGTTTCTTCATGTCATTCCAGACAGTCTGGATGATGATCAAATCAAATCTCTGTGTGTGTGGAGCACTGGCTGTTGTCAGACTCAGTGTGCAGACAATAATCTCACTGTATACGTTAATTACAGCTAATGAAATAATATTTGGAAATGTAAATTGATATTTCAAACTGACATGCTACAGAAAAGCATAGAAATAACCGACTTTGATCCTCTTTTTTACTCTGAAATTACTAGTAGCCTAACACTTGCACAGTAGCCTACTGTACATTTAAACTTTTCCCAGACGGCAGCGCGAGGTAAATAAAACAAGTATTTTTATGACATTATGTCCATAGAAGTGTTTGTTTAGGTTTTTTGTTTCTATCTGATGTTTGTTCCTATTTTTAACCATTGAACCATTTTCACAATACTGTTATGACGAGTTTAACAGTCATCAGCATCTGAAATCCTTGAGTTTTTAATATTTAATCTTTTATAAATAACATTTATTTGTATTTATGTATGTATTACATAATGTTTGCATATAATTACATAATATGGGAGGTGTTTCAAATAGTTTCTATGGGCAGGACAGTGAATTAGATGTTATTCTCTCTTCTTGGTGCCGTTATCAGTTTCACACTATTTTTTTCTTTTACTAAATGTCGAGAAAACACCATCGTAAAGTTTTTATTTTATTTGAGAAAAAAGATAAAAAAATATGTGTTGTATTTTCCCATTCACTGCACTCGCTGCTGAGAAACCCGTAAATGTGAAAAGGGTCCATAACAGTACATCATCAACCATACTATTATGTAATCTATTACTTTATTAAGAACTAATGATGGGTTAAGACATTTACTTAATTAAAAACTAACCTTAGGGGTAGTTCACCCAAAACCTAAAATTTACACCAATTACTAAGTAACACAGAATTTAAATATATACTGAACTGCAAATAATCTTTACTTCAAAGTCTACAATGCCTGCATGTACATTTAAACTTTTCCCCTCTGTGCTTGAATTATTATCACTATAAATTATCACAATCTCCCATATGGTCTGATGATAGTAGTTTTGTTTAATAGAAATGTATAGTATCCATATGGTATCTGTAAATGTTTAGTGTGTGAAATTGTTGGACAACCAACACCGACAAATATATTAAACAGCGAAAGGAACATGTATAGCTAGCTAAAAGCCTTTATATCTATTCATATTTTTTATATTAAATGCAGAGCAGCAAGACCCATGGGATTCCATCAGCCACTCACCATCAGAGTCCTCAGTGGAAGCTACGGAGAAGAGCAGAAAAAAGGAAGCCAAGCAAGAGATGCCAGAAAAAGGGGGAAGGAATTAATGTGTTATTTTGTTGTTTGAGTATAGGCAGGGCAGCACGGTGGCACAGTGGGTAGCACAATCGCCTCACAGCAAGCAGGTCGCTAGTTCGAGGCCCGGCTGGGTCAGTTGGCATTTCTGTGTGGAGTTTGCATGTTCTCCCCGTGTTAGCGTGGGTTTCCTCCGGGTGCTCCGGTTTCCCCCACAAGTTCAAAAACATGTGGTGACATTGGGTAAGCTAAAATTGTCCGTAGTGTATGTGTGTGAATGGGTCTGTATGGATGTTTCCCAGTGATGGGTTGCAGCTGGAAGGGCATCATCTGCGTAAAACGACAAGTTGGCGGTTCATTCCGCTGTGGCGACCCCAGATTAATAAAGGGACTAAGCCGAAAAGAAAATGAATGAATGAGTATAGGCAATGATAGACGAGACCATGTTTGATTAAGATGAAGTGTTTCAAAATCCCTATTTAGTAAAATAAAGGTTAGAAAGTAAAGAAATATATTGTGTGTTTGTATATTTATTTCACTACCTTCAAGAGTTACCCTGTAAACTACAGGGAAAAAGGGAGGAACAAATGCTGTATTTACCCTTTAAGTACAGGGAACAAGGGGGGAACAAGAAGGGAACAATGCTTCACTTTAATTTACAACCCGCAAATGCGGTATTTACCCTTTAACTACAGGGAACAAGGGGGGAACAAATACTGTATTTACCCTTAAACACAGGGAACAAGGGGGGAACAAGGTGGGAACAATGCTTCACTTTAATTTACAACCCGCAAATGCGGTATTTACCCTTTAACTGCAGGGAACAAGGGGGGAACAAATACTGTATTTACCCTTAAACACAGGGAACAAGGGGGGAACAAGGTGGGAACAATGCTTCACTTTAATTTACAACCCGCAAATGTGGTATTTACCCTTTAACTACAGGGAACAAGGGGGGAACAAGAAGGGAACAATGCTTCACTTTAATTTACAACCCGCAAATGTGGTATTTACCCTTTAACTACAGGGAACAAGGTGGGAACAATGCTTCACTTTAATTTACAACCCGCAAATGCGGTATTTACCCTTTAACTACATGGAACAAGGGGGGAACAAATACTGTATTTACCCGTAAACACAGGGAACAAGGGGGAAAGAAGCTGGACTTCAACGCACAAGTGTATATTTGAACAGTAAGACCCCCCACCCCTCCTGCAAACAGCAGTAATGCTAGCCTGTTTTAATCTGCACTGAACCCTGACGGTAGGTCTAGCTATATCATGCAAAGTTATTTGTTGATAGTGATGTTCAGACATTCCTGGCTGTGGTGAGATCGACGAAACATTCATAAGGTAAGTTGTGTATAGAAATATGTTTTTATATTGAATTGCAGATTTAAAATACATACAGTATACAATAGGGTTTCATAATTTCACGGGTTGTAAACCTTTTATTCATTAAACACCCCATATACTGTAAAACCCAAAAATAAGGGTACCATTATTATTGCACTTACTCATGTGTTTGCAGGTTGCATTAGGTTGTCACCACCCTTGTATAATTCTTTATATGTAAACAATACTTAAAGAAAAGTACATCGTAAATTTGATATACTTTCACGGTACTTTGCGTGTTTAGTATATTATTGTTACCCCCTTATCACCCAAACATTATGATTTGTTCATTTGCAATTTATAGAAAAGTACATTGTAAAGTCAGTATACTTACACAGTACTTTGCGTGTTGAATATCCTATTGTTACCCCCTTATTACCCAAACATTAGGGTTTGTTCCTTTGCAATTTATAGAAAAGTACACCGTAAATTCAATATACTTACGCGGTACTTTTAGTGTTGAATATCTGGTTGTTACCCCCTTATTACCCAAGCATTACAGTTTGTTCCCTTATACCTACACATACATTCATTATACTTATACTAAAAGTACACCGTTATTTCACTGTACTTACACGGTACTTTGCGGGTTGTAAAAGAAAGCGTTACCATATATATATATATATATATATATATATATATATATATATATATATATATATATATATATATATATATATATATATATTAAGGGTGTAACGATACGCGTATTCGTATCGAACCGTTCGGTACGAGGCTTTCGGTTCAGTACGCATTACAAACCGAACGATTCGGGCAAATATCTAAAAAGAGAATAAGTGTTCAGAATATAATGTTTTCAGTGTAACAATGCTCAAGAAGGCATCCCAAATGACGTGATGGGCAACATGCTACCTTCTCCGCCCACCTCCAAACACCACTCCAGTCAGGCACACGCTGCACTAGCTCGCTAAATGGCTAACATTAATGTAATCCTCCTATAACCAACAGCGGGTCTGGCGTTTGGGAGCACTTTGGTTTCTCTAAGTTATGTGGGTGACGGCAAGAGAGTGGTGGATAAAAAAAAACAATGACATCTGCTATGACAGTAAGCTATTTTAGCGGTAATATTTGTACATGTCAACTCATTTACACTGACATCACGGAATCACTAACTGGAAACAGACGAAATTAGAAACACGCGCACTAGTCTAGGCTACATGCAACTATCCCCGCAGCATTCAGACAGGCAATTTCTACAGATTCGAACAGGGCAAAACAAATCACAGAGGCGATCGGTACATTTATAGCTGTGGATATGAGACCTGATTGGTAGTAAAAATTTCGGGTTTTAAGAAAATGTTAAATGTAATAGAGCCCCGTTACATTATTCCTTCATAAGCCCATTTCAGTCAGATAATAATGCTTTCAGATCCACTGAAATGGCAGGTGACATGTCAAATCAAGCAGAGAGCTGAGACCTTTGAAGACTTTAAAGACGATATTTAGCTTGTTTCGCATTAATGTAGATATATAGGCTAATACTTGTTTTAATTACATTATTGAATAAAACGAATAGCATTATTATTTTTAATCATCATCAATAATAATAAATGAACTAAAAATAATGACAACTTCAGCTGTTCACATCAACATGACCGGCACTTTTGGACTTCAGCACCACGCATCTTTAGCATAAATTGAAATAGACTTTCCTTCCTAAAGGAAAAAATACAATAATATTTAAAATTGCAAGCCGATTATAGTCATGTATTCGCAATTTCACATAAATCAGCAAGCAAAAAATTATTATTTCCATTGCACTAACAAATAAGCTAAATAGAATAAAAATTTAATTAACAAACAAATTAAATAAAATGATTTGTAAAAATAAAACTACAGAAAAAAGAAAATGAAAAGAACTGAAACCAGCTCAAATGTTTTGTTCTGGAATAGCAGGTGTTGCGATCAAATTAATTCGATGGAATGATAAACACAGACAGGCACGTTTTTCAGAAAATAGTCTATTTTATTTATTTTAAAAATATTTATTATATAGTCTATATTTTTTATATAGCCTATAAATTACCATTCATTTTGGCTTTAACAAATTATTGAACAGATTATAAATAACTTATCAAATAACATTTTACTGAGCTCAGTGAAAAGTTTTGTATGTAGGCTAATATTAGAGCCATGGCTGCGGCGCGTCGGCAATAGACTATGTCTAAAACGAAACTGTTTCTATTATCAGACAAACAATAAACACTTATGATGATGATCAGACCTGACAACGCGCGCTCAACTGAAAAACCCGACATGGATAAATGCCTTCACTGCAGTGGCGGAGCTAGAATTTTTTTCATGGGGTGGCCAGGGGGTGGCCACTGCTATTTCAGGGGGTCCATACACACACGCACGCACACACACGTACTCAAATACAAATGCACACACAAACACACTGAAAGTGTTTAGAAAACCCAAATCTAATTCATTACCACCATATAATTCAAAATACGAAAATATAATAATTTTCTCATCATCTACTCACTTTGTTGTGAGTTAATGTAATGTAATGTAGAGTAATGACAGGATTTGATTTCTAACATTGGTTAAAACATGATTGCCTAGTAGATGCTCTGACCTGCTGGTGGACCTGAAGTCTGACCTAGTTTGGATATGCGCATAAAAAACAGTTGATGAAAACACCAAGATGCACATAAATTTTGAACATGCGCATAAAAACATGCACGTAACTGAGTAGAATAAACTTTTTTTTATTCTATAAGAAAAGATGTGCATAAACTACAATAGAATTAAAAAAGTCATGTAATTTTGTTATGAGAGATCATGTGATGATAAAAATGTGTGTGAATAGACAAATCAGCAGGCTGAGCACATTGTAAAACATCTGAAATGTTGTTTTGGTCATTGTTAAACGCCTTAACCATTTCAGTATTAGTGTTATTATATTATTAATTACCTCCAGAATCAAGAGCGTCTGTGCTCCGCATCTCACAAACTCCTTCAAACGCCACCGCGCGTTTACTGCGTGAGGATTGTCTTCTGAGGCGCAAATCATTTATTACATGAAGAAAAGATTGACGCAGCTTCTCTTATCGCAGCAAATTCAGTTTTTACTGTTGATATTTGGCACCAGTTAATCAGGAAGTGATCATTTTGTTCTCTTTGACTCGTTGGATGGAAACGCTGCTTTATTCGCACGTCTTTTATGCGATAATCCAGTTTTGCGCATAAAGTTCATTTGCATTTTTGGATGGAAACATAGGCTAGCTGGTTTGTTTGAACCTGATCTGCCTGTTTGTGTTACTTTATAAAGAAGTCTGATCTCGCTGTTTCTTTTTATGTTTAATTGACCCTGTACAAAAATATTGTAACTGTCTGTTTACATCTGATCCAGTTAGAAACACATTTATCCTAATTAAAAATATCCATAATCATACCTGCACATTAAAATCAACAACCGATCTAAAAACATTTTTCTGAAGAAAGTAGCTATATGAGCTGGCTATTCCATTTCAAATAAATTTAACTCACAAACAGCTAGCCTAACATTACTTCCCCATATTAGCAAAATATTTGAGCATCGTAAATTAAATATAATAACTTAAATACATGGAATGTGCATGTAATACTAGCACAGATGAAGTACAGCGTTAGCTGTCTAAAGAGCGAATTGATCTCTCTCATTAAGTTAACTGATGTCGTCGGTGCCACGTTAACTTACGCAGCGGATAAACATTCCTCAGCATACAAACCTTATAATAAACTATAAAGCGCATTTCAAATAGTATGTTATGATGTATTATTATTATTCGTCTTACTTGAAACCATGTCTTCGGCTCGTCATTGATTTGAAAATAGTTTGAGCGTTGCCGGCAAAATTTAAAAACTTTAGACAAAGAGATGTCAATCAGCATCAGAAACTGCCAGTAGCAAATACAATTTTGGGGTGGCACCTGGGGTGGCCAGTCGGATGTCAGGGGTGTCCAGTGCCACCCCGGCCACCCCTCTGGCTCCGCCACTGCTTCACTGCATACAAAGTCACGCGCGGGCGTTGAGTTCTCCGTCCGCCTCCTATCTGAAAGGACCTTAATGCATTGTTTCTTCTGTGTGAAGATAAATATAATTTAATTGGCTTTTATCTATTTATATTATATGCAAATATGCAGTCCTGCTGATAACGGCATGGAACTATCGAACCACCTGAAGTCAATATCAAATCCTGCACTGTTGCGGAGTCTTGTTTGAAATAATTTCGGTCTCAGCGAACCTGTAAGAGTGCGGTGATTTGCATTGCTTTGAAATATTTTCTAAGATAAAACATAATTCAATTGAAGTAGGGGAGCGCGGGGTACAAAGTAACACTTTTTGTTTTGACCAATTATCGACCAAAAGTAATAGAGTTAGACAAATGATATTTTTATACAGATAAAATAAAAGCCTCTCCTACAAATTAGCACAATCTGCATCTCCATCAGACTCACCGTTTCTTTACAATATTGCCAAAAGCGCGGGGAGTGAAATGTTACAACTTACCCTGTATGCGGGGCAAGTTGTAACAGAGGGTTAGTTGTAACACATGCTTATAAAGGCAGATTTCACACAATTAATTTAAATTCAGTTTACTTTAAATAGTAGCTATATTTCCTCAGCAATTGACTCATTTCTTTTTTTATTCTACATAGCACAGTATGTTTATTTATTTTTTTGTTTATTGGATAAACACATTTGAATCTATTTGCATTATTATCCATTTATTCATTATTATACAATGTGTTTATTTGCATTGTTAGCAATAAAAAAAAAAAATTCTATAAAAAAAAATATTTTCTATTAAAAAACATTTTTACTTAAAAAGTTCTCAACATTACACTCAAAATTCAAAAAAATATTTTGGTAGTTTAGTTGGTGTCCTTTACTCAAAGCTGGCTAGCAGTCTCTGTGTGTTTTATACATCTTTCAAAATGGTTTAATCTTTTAGCCTAGAAGACGGTGATCACAACAATATAAGATTTTACTAACATACTTTCACCGATTTTTTTCAAAATAAAAAAATATCGACTGTAATAAAAAATACTTTATGCTGCAAAAATGGTTTCTCCTGTGTTTCTCATCCAAATTTCGCCGAAAATTTTCAATAATTGGCAGGAAGACGTCTGCCGACACTGCGGTGAAAACCTCGGAAGCATGCCATGGTTAACCCTGAGCAAATACCTTAAAACTCCGTGTTACATTTAACCCCGCGTTACTTTGTGCCCCGCGCTCCCCTAGGTTATTAAATAAGTTTTTAAAAATCAGCCAGAAGTTAAGGCCTATTAAATACATTTAAAAATAGTTAAATAAATGAGCAAATAAGAAACATAACACTGCCGCGCCCCCTTATCTGTCGGCGATCTCACTGGGGAAAGGTATGGCGATCTGAAAATTATATTGCCCAACACTAGCCGTGAGATAGCATTGGTCTGTCATAGCATATGGTCTGTTCTTCACTAAAGCTTTAACAGAAGTGTGTGCTGCATGTTCACCTTTGACATAGGCTACTCGGCCTTTAGCCTAGTTTGGTTTTTTTTTTTTACATATAAATGTTGCATTACTTAAAATGTCTTTTATTTTTTTATTTTTATAGATTATATAGCTTTAAAATGAATGCTTAGCCTATTTCGTTGTGACGATTAGGCAAGAATCATAATGCATTGCATATTCGGCTCATTCTTCAGTAGCCTCAACACAGGCTGGTATCCTAGATTTAAATGGATCGTTTATAAGAATGAGCGATTAATAGATTAATTGATCGTTAATTTAAATGATCATCCATCATAGAATTTTGTAAAAACTGACATCCCTAGTCCAAAGTTAAAAAAAGGAAGAGAGATCATGCTTTTATGATGTTAGTTTTAATACATTAAAAAGATTTCAATCAGAGAAATCCTCTGGCTTTTTTCTTTTTCTTTTTTTTTGCTGTATCGAAAACATACCGAACCGTGACACCACTGTGTCGTATCGAACCGAACCGTGATTTTTGTGAACCGTTGCACCCCTAATATATATATATATATATATATATATATATATATATATATATATATATATATTATATATATATATATATATATATATATATATGTTTTTTTTTTTTTTTTTTTTTTATATGCAGTTTATTTTTCAAAAATGCTAGGGCATCATACCTGGAATTGCTTAGGGCCCCCAAATCACTAAGTCTGCCCCTGCAGATCAATACAAATTGTAAAGACTTTTGTGAAGCAGACATTACAATAGAAGATCCTCAGGAAAATCCCCAGGCCCTGATGGCCTTACCCCTGAGTTTTAGAAGTTTTTTTATGGCAGATTTCAGGGTTTTATTATTTTAAGTTTTCCAAGAATGTATTAAGAATAACTCTCTTACCTCGACTATGAAGCAAGGAGTTATTACACTAATACCCAAGCCACGTAAGGATATTCGTCACATAGACAATCTTCGCCACATCACTTTTCTAAACTGTGATTATAAGATTTTAGCTCACATATTTGCCAACAAACTTAGGGAAGGTTTAGAACAAATAATAAGCGAATCACAGTCTGGATTTATGAATGGAAGATCAATTCACAATAATATTAGGTTAGTTTTAGATATTTAACATTACCTTGAGTGGATTGAGGATGATGGTTACATTCTGTTTTTGAAAAGCATTTGGTACAATTGAACACAACTTTATTTTTAATTCTCATGCAAAATGTGGCTTCGGCAACACATTCATTTCTCTAATTAAAATGCTATATAAAGATATTAATAGTTCTATATCACTATCATATGGGACAACTCAGAGATTCAATATTTTATGAGGAATTAGGCAAGAATGTCCCATTTTACCTTTCCTATTCCTCCTAGCTGTAGAAATGCTTACTATTTTCATTAAAAACGATACTAGTTTTGATAAACTTAGGATAGACGATAAACAAATCTCTATTATTCAACTTGCCGATGATACAACCCTCTTTTTAAAAAAACTAATTTCAAATTGACAAAGCCATTCGGCTAGTTAATCTCTTCTCCAATGCATCTGGACTACATCTAAATATAAATAGTGAATTATTTGCAATTTATGGCAGTAATTTATACTTTTTATGCAATATACCGATTAAAACATCTGTAAAATACTTGGGAATTACTGTTGCTGAAGACAGTAACTTTAATATTTTGAATTATTTTATAAATAAATTTCTAAAAATGTTCTAAATTTCAAAAAAATTTCTAAGACGTTTGGCCATAGGAGAAATGGTCGTGCCCAACTGAGCCAGGTTTCTCTTGAGGTTTTTTAAATCTTCACTTTCGCCAATTGGTGAAGTTTTTTCCTCGCCGCTGGCTTGCATGGTTCGTGATCTGTTGAGCTGCGCATCGATGGATTTGCTCTTCAGTGTTTGGACTCTAGTAGTCATTATTAACCCACACTGAACTAAACTGAACTGAACTGAACTTAATCTCTGAAAACTGAACTGACACTGTTTCAATTCACTATAATCTTCCATGTGAAGCTGCTTTGACACAATCTACATTGTATACGCGCTATACAAATAAAGATGAATTGAATTCAATTAAAAGCAAAAACCATTCTTAATGGTTGGTTGCAAAGGGATGTCTCAATATCAGGACAAATTTTATTAATTAAAATGAAATTGCTATCTATATTTGTTTACACAGCCTCTTTACTAGCTATCCCCCCATTTAATAAAAAAGAATACAGTAGTGCAATTTTTAATTTTGTCTGGAAAAATAATTATCACTACGTAAAAAAAAATTTCTTGGTTCACAGTTATGAAGGGGTCTAAGATCATTTCTATGTAACACAAACAGTATATGGTTTACAGTTTCTTCTGCAGTATTTTGCAAAGTAGGTGGTATTAACTTTTTGATTAGATGTGATTTTAAACTGTCTAAACTGCCTTACAAACTGTCTTTATTTCACCAGCAGGTCCTATTGTGCTGAATCTAGCCTTTTCCCACAATTTCAGTCCTCATAAAACTTGTTTATGGAACAATCGTTTTATTTTATATCAAAATAAGTCTTTATTTTAGGAAAATTAGGTTAAAAATAATATTTTTGCTTGACACCCTAAAGAGTTTTACACAAGTGTTAATGTTATTCCTAAAAACATCATAGTATTGATCAGAGGTTTTCTTTCACACTATTCTGTAATGTTTTCTCTTCAATCTCTGTTTTGGCCACTTTATGTTTTAGAGAAACAAAATGTAATAATAGGTTTTTTTAAGCAATATTCTTATTCAAAGGCTTCATCCTAATCAGCTCAGACCTCTGATTTTAATTCACAGGCATTAGAAAAAATAGCAAGTTACAAATCTTATCAAATTCTGCCTAAAACTAAAGAGCTTCAGTTCAAAAGAATTCCTGAGATTAAAATTTAATACTGAGGATAACTCATAAAAAAAGTGATATTGAAACCACTGAGCAGATTTTCTACAATTGCATATACTCAAGAGTTATTTTGGGCTCATGTACATGGCAGAATGTCTCATGTCAATATCCATGTAAACCCTTTTTGCTATAAACAAGTTAAATTTGGTGTAACTAAAGACAATTGTACACAGCATGAAAAAAGTGTTTCATTGGATCAAAGTAAAACAATTGTGTCAACTTGTTACACCTAATTACTTTACTTTATATCAACTTAAAAATTTTACTTTGAAAAGAATCAACTAATCATTACTTAGCCAAAGCAAAAAGTATCTTTGAATCAAATCATTTTTTTAGGTTTAATGAAATCTCAAATTATACTTTGTCTCAATGTTTTCTCTTTGTATTAACTTAATTATTTTATTTTACACCTAACTAAATATTCAACCAAATACAATTTAAAATATTAATGTAATATAAAGAAAATGATTTGCTTTCAAAATGTGTAATTTTATTGTCTAAGATGAATGACTTCAAGCAATAAACTTTTGACAATTTATTTTGTCATAATGCAACATTTTTTACAATGTGTACAGTACAAATACACACTGTCTAACAGTGTAAACATGAGAATTTCTGTCATAAAACATTTCTGCAATGTTTATAGTATTGTTATAAAAACATACTGTACAACAGTTTTTAGTATCCAAATACAAAGACACTGGATACAATGTAAATTTTCCATAGGAATCAGTAATCATAATACATCTTTTCATGATAACGCAAATCAAAACTGACTACACAAAACCTTAGAATTCTTTTTTTGAGGTTAAAACAAATTTGGCCCAAAAAATGGCTTAAAATGGGCAGTGTAAAATTAAACACTTTTTAATAACTCTGTACCAAATTAGCCAACGGTGGAAAGAGAAATCTTCACCTTAATGAAATAGTTTACCTAAAAATGAAACTTCTCTCATAATTGTCATAAAAATTCTCTGAACCTAATTTAATTAAAGTTAAATACTTAGAATAGCTTAAGGATAAGTAAAGAATGTATGAACTTTCATTTTTTTGGTAAACTACTTAACGCTTTAATGAAGATGAAGAAAATGAAGAAGTCCAACATCTAAAGGAATGCATTATAATCAGAACACTGTAGTTGGGTCAAAGGATACAAATGTACTCCTGCAGCTTTAAAGAGACGTTCTTCACTCTTCAGCGCATCTGCTTACTCCTGCAGCGTTGAAGAAAGGTTCTCCACTCTTTGGCTCATCTGTTTACTCTCTATGTCCATCATTATTTTTTGAAAGGTCTCAAAGGTATATTTGAGACCTTCGGGATATTTTAGGTTCAGTGCATAAATTAGTCCAAACATCATGGCACAGGCACATGCAACAGAAGGCAACTCATTTAGTACTTCTACACCGTCAATGACAATGAAAATGTCCAGTGCACGACTAAGAGCATCACTTTCACAGATCACAAAAAGTGCCATGATGGTCTTTTCAAATTCACTCGCTGCTTCCTCCCTCTGGTCAGCCTAAAAACATACAAGAAAAAAAAAAGATTTTGGGAGAAAAAAAAACATTTTGTATAAAAAAACACTTCTTCATCTGAACATTTCTTACAAAATTGAATTGGCTATATTGTAGTTAGCCATTATGGTGGTCAATGTAGAGCCCAAATGTCTGTTGCTAACTTTAATTAAAATATCCTCATTTGTGTTCAGTGTGAAAAAAAGTGTATGTTTTATTACAAGACAACATTTTAATTTTTGGGTGAAGATGTACTTTTACACTCTCTTTGGCTACAAAAATGCTTTTAACATTTGTACAAACTAACGCTTCCATGTGATGACCATTGTAGACAACTTTGACCATTGTAGACATATTTGTGCAGTACCACAATATCCAATCAGAGGCATTTATCAATTTACTCAGTGTTCAAAATGCAGTTTTAGGGAAAAAAACTCTTTAAAAAGGAGTAGTTCAAATTCAAAATTCAGCCATCATTTACACGCCCTTTTGTCATTTCAAATCTGAATGAAATACTGTCCTCTGCAGAATTTTGAACAATGTTGGTAACAGCCCCTGTCCACAATTATTGTATTGACACAAAACCAATGCAAGTGAACAGGGGCTCTTAACAACATTCTTCAAAATATATTATTTTGTGTTCTGTGAAAGAAGTCGTTGATGTGTAAAGGATAACACAACTACTTGAACCACTTTAAATTAATATGTCATTACCAAATCAAAATCCCCCCCCCCATGTTTTCAGCAAAGTGGGGAAATATTGATCTGATAGTGAAATATAACCAAGTCAAATATGGTTGGAGAAAATTTTAGGAGTTTGCATTGTCCACATTACCTGGTATTCTACATGATCAGGCACTTCAGCAGGCACTCTCTTCTGATGTCTATGTCCAGGCTCTAAAAATGTTCAAGATGTATTGTTTTCATTAGACCAAAACACTATTAATTGATTGCCACAAGCAATTTTGTTTGTATGCAACCAATACCTGATCCATAACTTTAATAGTGTCCTTAGCTTTTTCACGGAGGACTCCACCTTTGCTCCTAATAACCAGGAGAATCTGAAAGCTCTGTCTGTCCAAAGAGGCGCAAAAATTTGGCATTAATCTGTAAGAAAAAGAAACAGTAATAGACTTATGAAAAAAAAATTACTTTGAGAACTAGTTGTAAAAACACATACACACGAACCATTTGTTACGACCCTGGTCTAGGGACAAGGCCGCAACATAAAAGACTACTTGACAAATAAAAATCACTTCAATAACCCTTTGGTATCGGGTCTCTTTATTCGTCTTTTTTTTTCCTTTTTCTTTTTTTTTATATCACCCAAAAACGTGAAGCCTATTACCTCGGAGTGGAACCACAGGAAAATAATAAACAAAAAGATACACTCTAACTAAACACCCAAATGCAACTAACTAAACTCAACAAACAATAACAGAAATAAAAATACAAAAACTACTCCTACCTCCCTAACTACACAAAAAAACAGGAGAAAATATTTACAGAAAATAAAAGGTGGTGTCCAACCCCTACTGCTTCCTACCGTGTACAATACAATATTTACAGTGTCAACAAACAAACCAAACAAAAATAATAGGAAGGGGAAACACGGATGAATAACCCACAAAGGAGTTACACAAAACGAAAACACAATCAACAATACACTTAAGCAACAAGAATGAAATACACTAGCTTTAAACAAAATCGCCAACCAACAATCCCTCTCTCGTGCACGCCCGTTCTCTCCTTTTTAAAAGACGCCCTGGGTCACACCAGCCAATCCCAGGGCACGTCGTCTGCGTGACTGGGCGGGGCCTGCAGGTGTAAGAGACGGAGAGAGAGAGAGAGAGAGAGAGAGACACACAGACACACCTGCCATCGCAACACATTAAACAATAAAAAGGTATAATTAGGTCATCTAAGACATTTTCAAAAACACTAGATGCTACAACCCCATGGTAAAAACTATAGTAAATTCAGGATTATTCATGTACATTTGAACATTTATCTATAAAATAAATGCTTTTACCTCCTCTTGTTAAAACAGCGCTGGCCATCTTTCTTGCAGTTCTTGAACACTAGGATCGTTTTCCACAATCTTTTGTCTGCGTAGGGCGAACAGTGTTTGTGAAATTTACAAATACATCCCAAAAATCTTTGTCCTGATACTGTAGTCTGAATCTATAATTTAATCAAAAATCTTTCCTCATTTTTTCAATGAGCTCTTCCACTGATTCGGTAATCCCATCTGGCAAAAGCAACTTTCTTGAATCATCTTGACTCACAATCACCAAAAGCTTGGCAGATCTTCTTCCTGACATGCTTAAGGATTCTGGAAAAAAAGAAAATTAATAAGATTACATACAGAACAAATAATAGATAAATGTCAGACCTTTACATGTTAACTACATCTTGTGCACTTTTCTTAGATTGTATAAACAAATCTAACCTAGAACATGTAAATATCTTTTCAGAGCCACCATGCGCCTCCCCCCCAATTGCGTACTGAAAAAGTGGATATGGGTCTGTATATGATGTTAAGTATACCATGCATCAAGTCTTTTGACAATGAACAGTGGTTTGTCCTGAGAATTTCCAAACGATTGGCTTTGGAGACACCACAATCTTTGCATATCCACATCGAGTTATTTGCCAATGAGAATGGTGAGGAAAAGCATAGGACAGAAAAATAATGAAACTGACCATCCAATAGCAAGAATAAAAAAGTGCAAACGACTTACATTTTTCATGTCACTGAAATATTTAAAACTTGTCTGAATTGTTGTTCAGCAGTACTCAATCCTACAAAAGACAAAGAGAAATTACAAACTGGCTCACATAAGTAAACAGACAAATTCTTTAATGGTGATGTGTTGAATTCTGTTTCCCATACGTTTCTCCTCAGTTTTGTAATGCCACTACACAAACTGCGCATCCATATACTGAGAATGGGTGCATGCTTGTTCTGTTTCCACAGTTTACCTTTTTCAAAGCCTATTTTATCCCTGTTTTAAATATAATTTAATGTTTGGCATGCTTTGCATTACACTATTTTTAAAAATGTGAGAATTTCAAAATCTGTTAAAAATTAGCCAAACTTTTGCTGCGTGTCTAATTGTGCAATACAGTGTGGGTGCTGGCACTGGTTAAAATACACGTAGAGAAGCTGTCAAAGTGTTTGCTTTAAATGTGTTTCCCTAAAAGGACTATAAAATGACATCGGAATTTTTGTTTATTTTTGACATTTACACACACATACACATTGTACATTTATTCATTATATATATATATATATATATATATATATATATAAATAAATATATATATATATATATATATATATATATATAAATAAATATATATATATATATATAAATAAATATATATATATATATATAAATAAATATATATATATATATATATATATATATATATATTATATATATATATATTATATATATAATATATATATATATAAAATAAATAAATGTACAATGTTTAACATCATAAATTGTATATGTCTAGATGTAAAATAGAAAACAAAATAATAATTCTGATGTCCCTTCATAATTGTCGTAGGGTTAAATGAATTTATTGCAGTAATATTTACATTCACAAAAGCAATATATTGAAAACATCAGGAAAGCAAACGGCGTTGTCAGCTTCTCCACATTTTGACCGCTGCCAGCACCCATACCTTAAGTGCGCGAATAGACGCGCAGCCCCCCGAAAATTGCGGCTGCCCTTACCGTGATCTTTCAAGGCACGGCTGTTGTGACCCCGTTAAAAACATACGTTTACCATACACGCAAACGGAACGAATACCTTGTGTAAGGGCTAAGCTTTATAACGTTAAGTCCATACAAAACGTCTGAAGCGTGCATGCACTTTATACATGGCGACGCCATGTAAGGTTAAGCTGAGAACATGCTTGTTGATGGCGCCGTACGTTAGCGCACAGCATTACCCGAAAGCATTTGCATACCCCAAATAGTCTTTGAAAGTACGCTTCAATATCAATCCGTTTCACCTCAAGCAGTTTACTTGTATTACTATTATTTTATTTCCACTCGGTTTAACATAGTGATAAGGGAAATTTGCAAACCTTCTAGCTGAGTTAAATGGTTAAACTAGTAATACTAACAGTTGTTACGATCTTCTTAGGTCTAGGGATGTGACCGTAACAGAAAATAAATGTTTGGTGATGGATGATGTGCAACGGCTGGAAAAGAGAGATAAATCTCATCTCCCCAAAACAGAATGACTAGAGACGTCAACAAAGTCAAATCAAGAAAGAGAAGTTTATTTACATATCCAAAATAAAATAAAGAAAACAGGGTATTAATTCAGAAGGGGGCAAGGCCAAAACAACAAACAAAAATCAAGCTAACTCCTAATATAACATCTTACTGATCTGAAATAAAAATAGAAACAAAAATACATTAACCTAAACTAACTCCCCTTACTAACATAAACAGGAGAAAACTGATTCAAAACAAAATGGCACCCACCTTCCTACTTAACCCTCAAAATAAAAATAAACAAACAAAACAACCAGACTCACTTCTCTTTGGGTGAACAATTAGATGTTAACAAGATCACTGAAAGTAGAATTCTGATTTCAACAGCTTTAACACACAAGAGCTATTTAAGGTAAATCAGGTCTTTAAAGCTCTAGCCAGCAACAGGTCTGAAATGTGGAGAAGAGCTCAGCCGCTGCACAATCTAGCCACCACCAACAACTGGTTTGAAGTGCAGCTCAGCTTAAATACTCCCTCTCCTCTCCCAACAGCCAATCACTGGAATGATCCAATGATCACCTCCAGGTGGACACAATTACCTGCAGGGAGAGAAAGAGACACAGAGAGAGGAAAAACACAAGCACATTCCACACACTGAAAGATACGTCTCAGGACGTAACACCCCCACCACTAAAGATTATAACCACCTAGTGGTTATAAGCTAGAATGTACAAAAATCTCAAGCACTCATTGACTGTCTAAACAGTGACCTCTAGACAGGGCATCAGCGATGATATTCCATGCATCTAGGAGTCCATACAAATTTCCTAGATGTGCTCAAAAGATCAGTGAGAGGAGAGACAATGTCAGCGAAGTTTTTACAAAAGCTTCTGTAATAGCCGCTCATCCCTAAAAAACGACGCAATTCCCGTTTTCTAGTGGGTGTAGGGAACTCTGTAATGGCAGATATTTTTGCATCCACAGGCTTCACTTGCCCTTGACCAACACGTTTTCCCAAGTATGTTACGGTAGCTTTGGCAAACTCACATTTAGCCAAATTTAAAGTCAAAGAAGCCTCACTCAACCGTTTAAAAACAACATTCAACTGATTAAGATGTTCTTCCCAAGTGTTAGTGAAGACTACAACATCATCCAAGTAAACTTCAGCATTAGTCACTCCTGACAGTACCCGATTCATAAGGCGCTGAAAAGTAGCTGGGGCATTTCGCATCCCAAATGCCATGACAGTGTACTGTAGTAAAGAATCAGGAGTGACAAAAGCAGAGACTTCCGAAGCACGAGAAGTCAAGGGCACTTGCCAGTAACCTTTAAGGAGATCTAACTTGGTTACGAATTTAGCACCACCAACCTTATCCACACAGTCCTCCATTCTTGGCAATGGATAGGAATCTGGTTTTGTTACAGAATTAACTTTCCGGTAGTCTGTACAAAACCGGAACGTAGAATCAGACTTTGGTACTAAAATACATGGTGAGCTCCATGGACTTTGGCTGGATACTGCTAAACCATGCTTAACCAAATAAGCTACCTCAGATTTCATGATCTCCCGCTTCTTAGGATTTACTCTGTACGGATGCTGTTTAACGGGTTTGCTGTCTCCAACGTCAATATCATGGTACAATGTTGTAGTCTGGGAAGGAACATCAGAAAACAAGTTAGGAAAGGTGGCAATTAAATCACTAACAGCTTTACTCTGTTCTTCAGTTAAGTGTGATAAATGAGCATTCAAGTCTCTCAAAATAGCGGAATTCTGCAAACGAGCACTCAAGGTTCGGATATCTGTTGCTACCAATCCATCCTCCTCTGAACAGTCAGTAGACAGAACAACTGCTGTGGACACAGATTTAACAGCAGGCACCTCAACATTTTCTTCGCGAGCAACATACGACTTTAGCATGTTCACATGGCATATTCTACTCTTACGTCGTCGATCAGGCGTACAGATAACATAATTGGTATCACTTAGTTTTTTCTCAACTATGTATGGGCCAGCAAACTTAGCCTGCAAAGATGTTCCAGGCACAGGAAGCAGAACTAACACGGTTTCACCTGGCTGAAACTCACGGGGTACACTTTTTGATCAAAGCGCATCTTCATCTTTGCTTGGGACTCTGCCAGATGAGTCTGAGCCAAATGACAAGCTTGATTAAGACGCTCTTTGAAAGTGGTCACATACTCAAGTACAGGTTTGGGTGGTACATTTCTAGAGAGCAACTGTTCACTCAGTAAACGAAGTGGGCCTCGTACTGAATGGCCAAAAACCAATTCAGCTGGACTGAATCCAAGTGACTCCTGAACACATTCGCGAATAGCAAACATCATAAGTGGTAAACCCTCTACCCCAGTCCCTACCAGTTTTCTACACAAAACTTTTTTAACATTGATTTTAGAGTCTGGTGAAATCTCTCCAAGGCACCCTGAGACTCTGGATGATATGCACTGGCTAACTGATGTTGGATACCCATCTCATTTAACATCTGTGTGAACACTTTCGAAGTAAAATTAGAACCCTGATCTGACTGGATTGTCTTTGGAAGACCAAACACGGAGCAGAAACGAATAATCTCTTGCACCACCCGTTTTGCCTTAATTGTGCGAAGAGGAATTGCTTCTGGGTGGCGAGTAGCCGTACACATGATCGTTAAGATGTATGAATGGCCAGATTTTGATTTCGGAAGGGGCCCAACGCAGTCTACAATTAGCCTTTCAAATGGTTCGTGAATCACCGGAATGGGTTTTAAAGGAGCCACTGGAATAGTCTGATTTGGTTTCCCTACTAACTGACAAACATGACAGGAGCGGACATGCATAGAAACGTCAGACTTTAAACCAGGCCAGAAAAATATCGCATAATACGATGGAACGTTTTTGTTACTCCAAGATGTCCGGATAAAACATTCTCATGAGCTAACTGTAGTACATGAGGCCGATAAACAGCAGGCAGAACAATCTGGCGAACTTCTTGCCACTTTTCGCTAAAGTATAGAGGTTTCCATTTACGCATGAGTATTCCATCTTCCCAAAAATACGCAATCCTAATGTTGGGTACTTGAGTGATGTCAACAGCAACATCTCTACAGTAGCCAAGGAAGGATCAGAATTCTGAGCAGCAGCTAACTCAGACCTACCGAACTTAGAAGAAAGACTGATTACCAGAGATGGCTCACTATCCTCTGCTACAACCTTGGATTGCACACGGTGTAGGGGAACATTAATACAACCCATGCCAAACCCACGAACTAACACATCTGTACCTGTATAGGTATCAGCAGAGAAAGGAAGAATTTCTTTCAAAATAAAAGAATGTGAAGCACCTGTATCCCTGAGCACCCTTATCGGTCTTTCCTCTGCCTCAGAAGAAAGAGAGATCGTGCCAGTGAAAACGAAAGGCTGATATGAATCAGGACTGACATCATTCAATTTTGAAAGAGTTTGCACCAGCGCTACGCTTTTAGGCTTAGCATTTTTCTGTTTCTCAAATTCCACGCTTTACATTCTGAAATCAAATGATCAGGATCAAGACAGAAAAAACATGCTCGATTGTCCTTTGCACGTTTAGGACTAAATTTGCGTCGCGAATTGTATTCTTGTCCCGTTTTAGCAGAAGAAGGTGAACGGGCAATTTCAGAACTTCCACCAATAAAATTCTGATGTCTAGATGAACGAGGGGCCGAAAAAACACTTTTGTGAGTCAACACAAACTCATCAGCTGTAGTAGCAGCATCACTTAACACTTGGACTTTTTGTTCATTCAAATAAACAACAACGTTTTCTGGCACACAAGCTTTAAAATCTTCCAGTAGGATCAACTCTTGGAGTTGCTCAAGAGTAGAGGTTCCACTGGAAAGACACCACTTATCAAACAGTGCTTTCTTCTCTCGGGCAAATTCAACATAGGTTTGACTGGCTGTTTTCACATGAGAACGAAATTTCTGGCGATATGCTTCAGGCACTAATTCATATGCTCGCAATACTGCAGCCTTAAGCACATCATAATCAAGAGCTTGCTCAATTGGTAACGCAGCAGAGACCTCTTGCGCCTTACCTACAAAATTACTTTGCAAAAGAAGTGCCCACATATCTTTTGGCCATTTTAGCTTACCCGCTACACGTTCAAACGCTGTAAAATATGAGTCAACTTCAGTTTCTCGAAATGGTGGTACTAAACGAATAAATTTACTCACATCAAAACCAGGAAGGCAATCAAACAAGGAATCGGAGGAATTACCCCTTGGGTTGGGAGTAGAATCAACATTGGAGGTTTCCACTGGTGAAGCAGCCCTGCGCAGCTTTAGAGCTTCCAGCTCAAGCCTGCGCACTTCAATATCTCGAGACTTCTCAGCCTCAACCATACGCAACTTAATTCGCTGAGCCTCACATTCCTCCCGCTTCAATAGCAGCTCTAACTCTTTTAGCTTAAGAGCTATCAATGGCTCAGAACAAGGACTTGTGGCTTCTATGTCTTCAAGGTCAGAGACCACGGCCTTCGTCACAGTCTCAGCCTCCGTATCAACAACAGCCTCCTTGTCAGAAGGTAGTACTCCAGATTTAACTAGCTCATCAAACAATTCCTCCTTAATTACCCGTTTAGATGCCTCCTTAGCAATTTTAATGTGATAGAAATCAGCGATCTCAATTAAATCTCTTTTTCTACAACGATTAAACAAATCCAATGAAGGACATAATGCAAACGAAGTTAAATCAAAATCCATATCGCCTACTACTCCTCCCCCATTAAGTGATACAGCCAGGCAAACAATGTATATGAAATGCAAAAGTGAATGAAAGCACTTACCTTAAGCAGTTGTCAGAAAATGTAATTGTCACACTTCAGTATTTCAACAAATGCTGAAAAACAAAATTTCAAATAGTTATGAACACAATAAATGAACAAAAAGTCAAGCCTCTACAGTCACAAAGGCTAAGGCACGGAGTGCCCCCAATTTCTGTTACGATCTTCTTAGGTCTAGGGATGTGACCGTAACAGAAAATAAATGTTTGGTGATGGATGATGTGCAACGGCTGGAAAAGAGAGATAAATCTCATCTCCCCAAAACAGAATGACTAGAGACGTCAACAAAGTCAAATCAAGAAAGAGAAGTTTATTTACATATCCAAAATAAAATAAAGAAACAGGGTATTAATTCAGAAGGGGGCAAGGCCAAAACAACAAACAAAAATCAAGCTAACTCCTAATATAACATCTTACTGATCTGAAATAAAAATAGAAACAAAAATACATTAACCTAAACTAACTCCCCTTACTAACATAAACAGGAGAAAACTGATTCAAAACAAAATGGCACCCACCTTCCTACTTAACCCTCAAAATAAAAATAAACAAACAAAACAACCAGACTCACTTCTCTTTGGGTGAACAATTAGATGTTAACAAGATCACTGAAAGTAGAATTCTGATTTCAACAGCTTTAACACACAAGAGCTATTTAAGGTAAATCAGGTCTTTAAAGCTCTAGCCAGCAACAGGTCTGAAATGTGGAGAAGAGCTCAGCCGCTGCACAATCTAGCCACCACCCAACAACTGGTTGAAGTGCAGCTCAGCTTAAATACTCCCTCTCCTCTCCCAACAGCCAATCACTGGAATGATCCAATGATCACCTCCAGGTGGACACAATTACCTGCAGGGAGAGAAAGAGACACAGAGAGAGGAAAAACACAAGCACATTCCACACACTGAAAGATACGTCTCAGGACGTAACACAGTATGTAAAACATAATGTCTTTATGAAATCATACATGTATAATGTTAATTATACGCCCAAACGTATGTTTAAAACTACTTACCAATAGTCCCATTTCACCACGCCGATCTCATCCATGCTGTGTAAAAAAAATGGCGGAAAGCTGAACGTCGACAGGCAGGACCAGGGATGACGTTGAAGTCACGTGACAATTGGAAGCAATATCTTTAATTTAATTACAGTTTTTCTCCATTGGTTTGGCTCATTTCTTGAAACAGAAATTACAATTCTCAAAACAACATGGACAAACCTCCAAACCACTTGGCAATTGTTCACAACAGAATTGAATTTCTCATTCATTTCATAAAATTGCAATGTCTAAGTACATCTTTGCAAATGATTAAGTACAGATAGCCTACATTTAGCACAATTTCCAAGTGAATAGATCTCGTTGATCTAAACTGATTGTTAATTCTCAGTCTAATGGTCGTTCCCTTCAAAATGTGTCAGCGTCATTTCATTGTATAAGTCATCACATGCACAATAGTCTGTTCAATTGTTAAAATTAGTCAAGAACATAATACCATGAATACCATACAGTAGGTGAATCCTTGGAACATTTGATTACAATTTACAGTTTTTCTCCATTGGTTTGGCTCATTTCTTGAAACAGAAATTACATTCTCAAAACAACATGGACAAACCTCCAAACCACTTGGCAATTGTTCACAACAGAATTGAATATCTCATTCATTTCATCACATTGCAAATGTCTGAGTACATCTTTGCAAATGATTAAGTACATTTAGCCTACATTTAGCACAATTTCCAAGTGAACAGATCTCGTTGATCTAAATTGATTGTTGATTCTCAGTCTAATGGTTGTCCTCTCCAAAATGTGTCAGCGTCATTTCATTGTATAAGTCATCACATGCACAATAGTCTGTTCAATTGTCAAAATTAGTCTAGAACATAATACCATGAATACCATAGAGTAGGTGAATCTTTGGAACATTTGATTACAATTTATTACAGCAATTGACAGTCAGGTGAAACTAGAACTTGACTAATAAAGGAGGAGTTTCACACATCTCAGATGACCAATCAAACAGTATGTTTAGTTACCTGACAGGTGCTGCCCATGACTGTGAATGCTGCCTAACATATATGTAAAGAGCTTGACCATGCAGGACCACCAACACTATTTCTGAACATGGAGGTACCTGGCCAAGTAAATGAACAAGGGAAGCTGCCTGCTCAAGGAAGAGGAGGCGTAAGGGTGCGTGGTGGTGGAATAGGTGGAAGAGGCCGTGGTGCATGAAGACACTGTGCTGTCCCGGATGAAATTCAGGCCACAGTTATAGACCATGTCATGAACCATGGCCTCACATGGGCGCAGGCAGGTCGCCGAGTGCAGCCTAAATGTGTCTCGCTCTACCGTCCTCCTCCTCATTCAAAAACTTTCGCAGGGAAAGTTATAGCACTCTAGTTTTTGTTTGTGTGTTTATATTACAGTTTATTATGCTGTATACAGTTTCTTTTTTCCTCTGATATATGGAAGTTACTTGTGTGTGGTTGATCATTACAATAAAAAAGGAGTTACCATTTCCTTGGCAGTATGAGTGCAATGTGTGATGTCAAACCTTGGAGGCTACTCTTACCCTAAAATCCTATTTCTTTTTTTTTTAGTTTTATACACAATTGTATTCTGTTAGCTAGACAAAACAGTACAGTCATTGTCAATGAAGGACTGGGCTAAGACTGTAAGGTGGACATGAGTGATATTTTAGTGGTCCTTTGCCATAGTGACAAAACATCTAAACATTTAGACTTGCAGTGCTTACACAATGCCAAAAGGATGAAGCATTTTGGGGGCGTAGACTGTTTAAATGAGAAGGAAATTTAGTTTTGACACATGAGTGAACTGTTTTGGGAAAGGTATGAGCTGTTGCAGGTGAACCATGGTGTTGTGCCGAACCATCCACATTATTTTGGCAAAAACACCAAGAGTGTTGAAAATGTCCGGTCTGTTTCAAGAAATGAGCCAAAGCAATTGAGAAGGATATTTGCCATTTTTGTGGCACTGACCTTTTATATGGGAAAGGAATTTAGTTTTGATGCATGAGTGAACTGTTTTGGAGAGATATGAGCTTTTGCAAGTGAACTATAGTGTTGTGCTGAACTGTAACACGGTTTTGGCCAAATGATCTAGAATTTTGAGAATGTAATTTCTGTTTCAAGAATGAGCCAAACCAATGGAGAGAAAACTGTATTACAGCAATTGACAGTCAGGTAAACTAGACTTGACTAATAAAGAGGAGTTTCACACATGTATGTAATGGTATTTAATATAGCACATTTATGTGTAGGTCATACACCCAAAGTGCTTTACAATCATGAGGGGGGTCTCTCCACACCACCACCAGTGTGCAGCATCCACTTGGATGATGCGACGGCAGCCACAGGACAATGGCGCCAGTGCGCTCACCACACACCAGCTATTGGGGGAGTGAATGAGACAGCGATAGATGCCAATTCCAGTGTGATGGGAATGATTAGGAGGCCATGATTGGGTAAGTGCCGATTGAGGGACTTTGGCCAGGACACCGGGGTTACACCCCTACTCTTACGAGAAGTGCCATGGGATTTTTAATGACCACAGAGAGTCAGGACCTCGGTTTAAAGTCTCATTCGAAAGACGCCGCTCACTTGACAGTGTAGTGTCCCCTTCACTTTTACTGGGGCATTAGGACTCACACAGACCACAGGTTTTTTTTTTGTTTTATACACAATTGTATTCTGTTAGCTAGACAAAACAGTACAGTAACCATTGTCAATAAGGACTGGGCTAAGACTGCAAGGTGGACATGATGATATTTTTAGTGGTCCTTTGCCATAGTGACAAAACATCTAAACATTTAAGACTTGCAGTGCTTACACAATGCCAAAAGGATGAAGCATTTTGGGGGCACTGACTGTTTAAATGAGAAGGAAATTTAGTTTTGACACATGAGTGAACTGTTTTGGGAAAGGTATGAGCTGTTGCGTGAAACCATGGTGTTGTGCCGAACCATCCACATTATTTTGGCAAAAACACCAAGAGTGTTGAGAATGTCCAGTCTGTTTCAAGAAATGAGCCAGAAGCAATTGAGAAGGATATTTGCCATTTTTGTGGCACTGACTTTTTATATGGGAAAGGAATTAGTTTTGATGCATGAGTGAACTGTTTTTGGAGAGATATGAGCTTTTGCAAGTGAACTATAGTGTTGTGCTAAACTGTAACACTGTTTTGCCAATGATCTTAGAATTTGAGAATGTAATTTCTGTTTCAAGAAATGAGCCAAACCAATAGAGAAAAACTGTAAAATAATTTATTTACTTTACACCAACAAGACTTACTTTTAATTTAAAATCAAATGCAATTGTTTTACATTACACTGATGACTAGACAGAAAAATAAATGTTTTGAGTTAGATCAAGTTAAAAAACTTCTTTAGAGTAATGACATGCCTTGTGCACTTTTTACATGATACCTGGTACAAAATCATTTGGGAAATATTTAAAAAAAGAATAAAAAAATTGAAGGGGGGCTAATAATTCTGACTTCAGAATATTTTCTTTTTAAATATTTCTCAAATGATCTTTAACAGAGCAAGGAAATTTTCACAGTATGTCTATAATATTTTTTCTTCTGGAGAAAGTCTTATTTGTTTTATTTGGGCTAGAATAAAATCAGTTTTAAATTTTATATGAACCAAAATTATTAGCCCCTTTAAGCTATTTTTTTTCTGATTGTCTACAGAACAAACCATCATTATACATTAACTTGCCTAATTACCCTAACCTGCCTAGTTAACCTAATTAACCTAGTTAAGCCTTTAAATGTCACTTTAAGCTGTATAGAAGTGTCTTGAGAAATATCTAGTAAAATATTATTTACTGCCATCATGGCAAAGTTAAAATAAATCAGTTATTAGAGATGAGTTATTAAAACTATTATGTTTAGAAATGTGTTGAAAAAATCTGCTCTCCGTTAAACAGAAATTGGGGGAAAAATGAACAGGGGGGCTAATAATTCTGATTTCAACTGTATATATAGGAACAATCAGAATGTTAATAATTAAATAACTTGTTACTCTTAAATTATTTATCTTTAACAATATAAAACCTAAAACTATAACCTACACACACACACACCACTTGCAGACAGCACATAGTATAATCTATCATTGCACATGAGCAGTACAATATGTATTGCATTTAAATAATCATTTGAATTAACAGATAGCTGAAGTGCTTCAGTAGTTCTGCTGAGTACTGGAATTAGCATGTAAGCTACAAATCCCTCATGTACCCATTCACATAAGCGACACTGGGTTTCCCATACACTGATTTATTCGTAGTAATGTAGGAATTTTCACATAAAGTATCTTTAAGGCAACCAGTTGTCTACAGAAAGTTTAATTGTCTTCATGAGAAAACTTGTTTCTTTTCTCAAATTAGTCCATCAAAATAAATGTGTAGTGTTTTGAAACCAAAGTCTTCATTTGTTACCCACCAACACAGCAAGATTTGATCAAGTCACAATCTCATAATCTGACACAAATCTGATCTGTCGTAACTGGCAAATGGCATTGTGTTGTCTGAACAGGGCTTTAGGGAGTCTGCATCAGTCAGTCACTGTCATTGCCTTATGCCGAGTTCACACCGCACAAGTTTAGCCGGACTTTCATTCATCAAGTTTTGTGAAACTGCAAACAAAAGCCCAAAACTAGAGGCAAATCTGTGTTTGTTCACGCAAATGATAATCAAACAATGTGAATGACCATGTTCCCCTGCATCTCCCGAAACATTTTCTCCTCCCAAATCTTTCTAATTCTTTTTTTCAGAGCTGACCATTTGATTAAAGTCTGCAATGGTGCACAAATATGGTTATCGGTTCATAATAAAGTTGAAACTCATATAGAGTTACTTTGCTTTGGGGGGACATTACCTGATGGATCGTTGGTAATATTTCTGGAACATGACCATGTTGCAGTTTAACAAAATTAATTCACGCCTCCTCCTAAAGTGACTAACGATGCACCTTCGTCGTTTGTAATGCTTTAAAAACATTGTTTTTCCAGCCGCAGCCGCGCTTCATTCTTGAAACGTATAGTTTGTCTAAAGTAATGTATAATGTCAAACTATATAGCATACTATGAGCAGGGATACAATCAGCCAGCGCAGTCGTAGCCCCATAGTCAAAAGCAACATTTTGTGTCTGCCGGTTTGTTTACTTGCAGGAGTTCCATTGGCATTTGAATTCCTCACGTGAATTCTGACCAATCGAAAAGCGGTTTAGGAAATATGTTTAACAACATCTGGCCAGTGAGTGATGTAGATTTTGTCACATGACTGCATTTTGGTTCTTTTCAACTGGTTTGGACCAAAGCAATCAGTGTGGTGTGAAATGACCCAAAGACGGCAGAAAATCCTACAATGTATCATTTGTTGCCCTTGGTCCGGGACCAAATGAAGCGAACTACAGATGTGAAAGCACCCTAAAATGACTCTCTCTGAGTGAGTCTTCATGTGTTTCTTAATGGGTGTCTTTGTGTGTGAGACTCTTTCCAACACTGATCACGTGAACACTATGGTTCCCAGTGTGACCATTCAATGGTGATTCATGAGGATAGCTTTGGTTGTGAAGCTCTTTCCACACTGAGCACATGCAAAACGGCTTCTTTTCCGTGTGATTTATCATGTGGTGTTTGAGGGTGTTTTTACATTTGAAACCTTTACCCACACTATTGTGCATGTGTAAGGTTTCTCTCCAGTGTGAATCCTCATGTGGATGTCTAGGTCTTGTTTTTGAGGAAAACTTTTCCTACGTTGTGTGGCAAGTAAATATTCTCCCTCTATTGTAAGTTCTCATGTGGACTTCAAGGGTGGCAATTTTGCTTAAAACTCTTTCCACACTTTTGGCATGTGTACGGCCTCTCCCCAGTGTGAATTCTCATGTGCCTGCCAAGTTTCCTACATGATAGAAGCTTTTTCCACACTGTTGGCATGTGTACGGCCTCTCTCCAGTGTGGATTCTCATGTGGGTTTTAAAGCTTTGTTTTTGACCAAAACTCTTTCCACACTGTTCGCAGGTGTAAGGTTTCTCCCTTGTGTGAACTCTCATGTGAACATCAAGGTTTGGCTTTTGACTGAAACTCTTTCCACACTGTTTACTGCTGAAATTAGACCAGATTTGGATTTCTGAGGTCTTCCGCGTGATGAAGTCTTTTTAGTCAGTGTGGGTTTTTTCATCAGTCGTTATGTCTTGGTGTTTCTCTATCTTCCATTTCAGTCCATTGAGGAGTCTCTTCTTTCAGCAACATCAGGTCTTAAAAACAAAAAATAAATAAAAAAGTTAACTTCAGTATGAAGGCACAAAGCAAGAAGCATGAAATAGATATTATATATATTATATTATATATAATAGATATATCCTTATCATTTACTACTCTCCGTCATGTGGTTTTAACATTTCCTTTTCTTCTGGAACACAAAGTAAGCCAGCGTTTTTCACAATATCTTTTGTGTTCAACAGAATCAAGAAACTCATAAAGGTTTAAAACAACGCGAGGGAGAGTAATGGTGAGGCTATTTTCATCTCTGCGTCAACTATCCCTTTAAAGGGTTCCTATCATGAACCTTTTTTTCACAAGATGTAAATAAGTCTTTGGTGTTCCCAGAATGTGTCTGAGGTTTCAAAATCAGATCATAAACCTTGCAGAATATTTAATGACCAGTTTCCACTGACTAGTACAGTATGGTATGGTACGGTTCACCTTTTGGCCTGTTTCCACTGAGTGGTACAGACGGTACAGTACACTGTAAAAAATTGCTGTTAAAAAACGGTCAGATTCAACAGTAAAATAATGTTTTTTCACTAAAACAGTAATATTCTGTTAAAAACAGTGCATTCTGGGTAATATTTCTGTTTTCGAGAAAGTAACAAACAGCAGAAAACGGTGAGTTAACAGAGCTCAGATTCGACGTTTTCAAGTCTGTGTTTGAAATCCCACTTTGTGCCCTCGTTCACTATTCCATACACTAGTTCACTAATATAGTTCACCTGACAGAGTTAATGAACACTAATGAGTGAATTCAGACACTGATGAACACCTGCTGTAATGATCACAATCACTGAAGGAAAGAGAACGAGAAACACAAAGAGTGACGTCAGTTACAACATTAAATAAAATCAAGTCAAATAAAACACCTTCAGTCTCAGCAGAGGATCATTAAACAACACAAACAACAGCAGACACACTTATTACTGACCGCTTTGACTTCCATACCATTCTTATTGAGAACCAACAGAAATTTAGGCGTTTTGTTTTTTGTGTGTGTGTGTGTGTGTGTGTCACCTTAATGGAGTGAGGGGCTGGTTTAGTTGGGCTCTTCACCCTTGAATTTGTAAAGTTAGCCTCTCCTGCTGCTGTAATACAAAGTTTAATAAACACTTTTATTATAGCAATGAAGCTGAGAAGCCAATAGGTAGATAAATCTAGTTGTCTGAAATTTGTTCTGCTAAATGTTTTGATAAAGGTCTGGATGATGGGCTCATGCAATAGTTTTTTATGCTTGGTGCAGATATTATTTATAAATGAGAAGTGGAAACAGGAAAAATAATTAAGAAATAACAGACAAAAACAGTTTCAGTTAAGACAAAGTCACACTCAGACCTCATGAATCACGACCTTGTACCTCAACAATGGTAACAATTAAAATGTTTCATGCCGCAATGCATGCTGGGTGTGGCACAGTACTAATATCCCAGCATGCATTGGGGCATTAATAAATGATGTAGTATAATGGTCTTACAGTTTTCTTTATTTGCGTTTGATTCTGCTGTTGTTTATGTTTAGACTTTCAGTAGCCAGTTTGTGATGTTTGTGAGTTAAACTGTTAATTTTGTTAGTTGTCACCATGTTGAGGTTCATACGCTGATTATTGACGTCTCTTTGAGTGCAACTTACACCATAGAGCAAAGTGTTTTTGTCCAAGATATTCTTAAAAACTTCCAGAATTCAATGCACATACAGCCATATATATAACGTTTAACAATAAATTAAACATTGGATAAGAGCAGTAAATTATTTTAAGTAAAAACAGGTTCTGCCTAAAACCAATATGAACATCAGCAGATATTATAAAATTTTTGGCTTGCCTGCCATATCAAAAGAGCTTTTTAAACAAAGTTCTTTACAATTGCAGCAGCCAAAATAAATTATTGTTATAAATGTCAGGGCTAAAAGCCCAACTAAAGCAAACTCTGTTCTCCATGATGGTGACGTAAAATGTTAACCTTTATCTCAAGAAGAACTTTAGTAGATGTTATACAAAAATAAATGTTTTAGTAATAAGTGTAGCTGCTGATGATGTTTGTGGAGTTGTTTAATCATCTGCTGATATTTTAATGATTTAATCATTTGTTGACCTTCAGGTTATTTCATTATAAAGCTGTGACTGAAGTTTCAGTTATTTGTTACTTTATGTTCTGTTCTTGTTTTTTCCCTTCAGTATTTCTTCATTTGTTCATCGCTAATCCTCAATTATCATTTAATTAGTCATTTAATTAGTTTATTTACTTCAGCTTTGCTCCATGTTTCTTGAACACTCAGTAGTGTGGACACTTGGAAGTGTTCAATTAAAACTGAGGGATTTGCTCTGGGGTTTAAAGGGTTAAAGGTGTGAGAGGTAAAAACACAGTGTAAAAATGTATTTTAACAGTAATATGATGTTAATTTAAACTACGGAAGTAGACTGTAAAAAAACAGTAGATTGCTGGCAACCACAGCTGCCAGTAGTTTAAACCGTTAAATCAAGGAAAAACAGTATTTTACTGTAAAAACCTGAAGCAAATTTCTTCTGTGTGTCACCGTTGTGGAGGAGAGTAGAGTCAGTGTTTGAGTCAAAGATGAACAATGAGCTGCTGATGTTATTCTGCATGTTTCTTTACTTAAAGACAGTGGCTGTTTAGTTGCTGATGCAGTAAGAATCTCTCTGTGTTAATTCCAGCTTTACATGTTTGTGTGCTGCTGTGAACTTTAAGACATTTGGGTTAAACGGAACTTTTCAAATGAACTAAAATAAGTTATCATTATAAGTATGCTTCTAAGCATATATAGCACATTACTTCATAAACTCATACAGAAGTTGGCCAATTTGAGGCAGTCGCTTTCAAATGAACAAATGAGTTCACTTGAGTATTGTGTATATCAATGTAGTCCATGTATTTTTACAGCAACATACTGTAAATAACAGTACATTGCTGGCAACTGCAGCTTCCAGTAACTTACCGTTTTTTAACGGGACAATTTTTAACAGTGCACTTTACAATAAGGTTCTCAATTCTATTAATAAAATACTTTGTTAATGACAAATCATGTTAGTAAATAGTTAACAAACATGAATAACAGTTGAAGCTGAGGTTTCGATGTAATGCACTGCAATAGAGTCCTCCTTTGTCTCTGTCATTGATCAGGAGTTTTGCACTTATCAGTTCTACTAATTATGCATTAGTATAGGAGTAGTTAATATGAACAAAGTTTGTGTATTTCTGAACCTGATTATTTTGTTCATCGTAACTAACGCACTAACTAACATTATAAGGTTTTATGAATAAGGATTCAGTATTGCTTTATAAATGTGTTGTTCATTATTAGATCAAGTTATGTAATCCATTAACAAATGTGTTAGTGTATGAGTAAGTAAACATTAACTAATTAAGCTGTTCATGTAAAGAGATGCATTAGAATGTGTAAACTAGCATTAACAAAGATTAAGTAATGCTGAACAAAGTCATTGTTACTGTTAGATCATGTTTACTAATGCATTAGCTAACACATGAATAAATGTTTAGTTATCATTAACAAAGTTTAAGTAATGCATAATAGATGCGTTATTCATTGTTAGTTCATGTTAACTAATGCATTAACTAACGTAATAATTTTTTTTTTCTGGAGAAAGTCGTAATTGTTTTATTTCGGCTAGGATAAAAGCAGTTTTTAATTTTTTAAAATCCATTTTAAGGTCAAAATTATTAGTCCCTTTAAGCTGTTTTTCTCGATAGTCTACAGATCAATCCATCAATATACAGTAACTTGCCTAATAACCCAAACCTGCCTAGTTAACCTAATTAAGCCTTTAAATGACACTTTAATATGTATAAAATCTGTATAGAAGTGTCTTGAAAAATATCTAGTTGGTTTTATATTCACACATTCAGACATTCTCCTTAATAACAGTTTCAGAAGGTATTATTTACAAACTCTAAATAGGCAAATCATATTATCAGCAAATGACCATCAAAGTAGAATATTGGTGACAGTCAATTAAATAGTGCTAATGTTGTTTTGAAGTTATTCTTACAAACGATTTCAGACTGAATATTCAAAGTACCATGGCCAATAATATAGGGAGCGTGTCACTGAACTAATGTGAGAATATAAAACCAAAACAACTTTATTCCAATAATATGTGTCTTTTCCTCTGTTTGATCATCTGGGCTACTGGTTGTTTGTGTCTTTCCTTAGCACGTTTTGTTTGATCACTCGACACATGCTTTCTGTTTACTTTCTATATCCTCGTTTACAATCTATTACACGATTAAGCTAATGTCACTCACCTGTTCTCCTTCCTCTTTCTATTTCAATGATCTCCTGGTCTTGTCCAGTCTGATTTCCCCTCATGAGTCCTGTCGAGTCCGACTTCCAGTCAGTTTTTGTGTCCTTGATTGTGCTCTTCTCTGCTACCAGGCCTGCTCCCGTTTTGTTTTAGTCCAACTGCTTGCCTGCTTCTCCTCCCTGATTCCAGCAAGCCATCTTCCTTCTCTCACCTGCCCCAAAGCACTCATTCTTCCTCGCGGGGATCCTCTTCCTCAGTCAGGTGAAGTAACGACTCATTGCCCAACGTAGATGGTAATCAAATTAATCAATCTCAAGCTAAATCTAAAACATAATTTGATAAATTTGATAACATAAAAATAGATGATGGGTTAGTAATTATATTATGACATGCCAATCCAGAATGTGCCCGTCTAGCCGTCTGCTGACTTCGCCCCTGCTTGAAAACTGGAGACCCAACTGGTCCTTATGGATGAGATACTTGGACAGAGAGCATCCGTTTGCTTCACTTTATGAGGATGAAGCACAGCCAGGCTGCATTTGTGTTGAGTTTACCCAGGAAGCAGAACAGGAGAATAGAACAGGGGTACAGCAGGCCACACGGCCTAGAAAGAGGAAAAATCTGATCTTCCTGTGTCTAATGGAAGATGTGGGACACCAAAAAGAGTGGGAGAAAAAAAAGATGCAGAAGATAGAGAGAGAGGTGACACTTTAATTTACTGGAAAAACTTAATTTAAACACCAATTTCAAAATGCTTTTTTGATGCAAAATTTATTTAAATACTTACATTTATTAAGAAACTAAAATAGGCCTAGGCTACTATAATAAAGAAAATCCGATCTTAAATGTTAAAGTAAATAAATTGCTAAATGTTTATGACAGATGAAAGTGTAAAACCTGCAGCTCACAACAAATGTGGAAAGTTATTGCGCATCATATTTAACAAATCGATTACTATGAATTTGATATAATTTTCTTACATGGATAATTGAATATTTATCAGGTGATGTCATTACGCTGCTGTGCCGTCAGCCAATCGTTGCATTGCTGATCATAATTTCGAGGATCGATAGATCTGTCCTTCACAACACACACAGTGATCTCAGATCAGTTCATCCTGACAGGTTTTTTTGTCTACTTTCTACAACTTATCTGATGAGGGAGGACCTGTATATATATTGGCTCTCTCTTAACATTACCGTTACCGTTACCTTTAATACTGTGAAAACTAGACTACAGCAAAATTTGCGTGATTTACATTTAACAATAAACATACAAATCTTATTAAAAGTACCATGTCAATAAAATACGCTTTAGGAATATGCATTGAAATATTATTTATTTTATTTGCTATCAACTTTAAACCTTCACACTTTATTCTGTTTAGATTTAACATGTTGTTTTTAGAAAATCTGTTTATCAAATATATATATATATATATATATATATATATATATATATATATATATATATATATATATATATATATTTTTATATATATCAATTACATTGTGTAATTATACATTTTGTAATCAAATTGTTAGGCTAGGCAAATTGATCTCATGGAATTGATCTAACAAAAGACTGGGATGACTGCTTTGAGTAGAATAACGTTACAATTATTAAAAACACATTAGTCTATACACATGAAATAAAAAAAAACATTCCCAGAGCTGTATCTTATGAAACACCGGTTCAAGGGCACATACAGGGTTTTTGCAGATATCATAATGTCAAATTTAAGACTTTTTAAGACCTTTTTAAGACCATTAAGCATTAAATTTAAGACTTATATCACAATATCAAAAACAAACACGCATACACAAAAAGAAAATACAAAATCACAAAATTAGTGGTAAAATAAATGTATTCAAATTGAACAGTACTAAAGACAGGTTAGATGCACCATTGAACTACAGAAAAAACAAACAAACAAACAAACATCTTAAGTCTGATTTACATTTCCGCCTGGCCCCACATCATGCACCTCACGAAACGGACGAGGCTTTACACTTGATGCGGTCGCCATTGAGACATTTTTTAAATAACAGGGGGCGGTTAAAAGAAACAGACAGTAAAATCAGACAAATAAACAGAAAAGTAGAAAGTTTCCGGAAATAGGTCATATCATTAATATCATTCAAGATAATTGTTTTTTTATTATTTTTATAATTCATTATAAAGATTTTTATAACCTTTCAAGATTTTTTATATCTAAAATATTTTAAATCTAAATGATGCATCCCTCGCTTTTGTTCATATCTCGGGACAGTTCTACCTATTAAAGTTAAATATTAATGGCAAAAGAACTTGGATTGCTCTACAATTATATTTTTATTATGGCAAGAATAAAAACAACAAAGAAGTACACTGACTAAAAATACTGACGTTTTCACACATTACTGTCTGACTAGTTTCTGTCATCTACTTATCAGCTAAAAAGGCAATAATGATCCAACATTCGTGACCATTATCACCAATAAAGCCTAGAAATTGGGCATCAATATATTGTTAACTGATAGGTTCATATATTTCTTTCCAGTTACAGTCAGAATTATTAGCCCCCTTGGAGATTTTTTCAACACATTTCTAAACATAATAGTTTTAATAACTCATCTCTAATAACTGATTTATTTTATCTTTGCCATGATGACAGTAAATAATATTTGACTAGATATTTTTCAAGACACTTCTATACAGCTAACAGTGACATTTAAAGGCTTAACTTAATTAGGTTAATTGGGCAGGTTAGGTAATTAGGCAAGTTATTGTATAATGATGGTTTGTTCTGTAGACTATCGAAAAAATATATAGCTTAAAGGGGCTCATAATTTTGACCTTAAAATAGCTTTTAAAAAATTAAAAACTGCTTTTATTCTAGCCGAAATAAAACAAATAAGACTTTCTCCAGAAGGATAAAATATTATCAGACATACTGTGAAAATTCCTTGCTCTATTAAAATCACTTGGGAAATATTTAAAAAAGAAAGAAAATTTCAATGGAGAGCTAATAATTCTGACTTCAACTGTATCAAAGACATAATTTGTTACTTAATTTTAGTTTGTAACTTGTAAATTGTTTAAAATTCAAAATTGTAATATATACATCAGTGCAAAACCTACGAATGGTGGAAAAACATATTCTGTAATATTAAAACCACCTGGGTCTCCACTTTTGCACGGCCTCTTTTTTTTCTTTTACAAACTGATCCCTCAGGTTTTTTCAAACTTTTACAAACTTTCCTCCTTTCCCACTCCTGTTGCAATTTCTAGTCAAGAATTATTGGTCAACTGGTTATCTCTGATCACGCATAGACGATCATAAAGAAGATGTGTGTACAGTCATACCTGTTTTAGATCAAATCTTTTCAAAGTGTTTCATATTCAACTCAAATCAAATGCGGTGCGGCACAAACTGTTCACTCGAGTCTCAAAACATTACGTGAGCTCCGCCAGCCAGAATCATGTCGCGCACACCCAAAGCGAACGTCCGCAAACACAGCGATGACGTCACATTTACCGCACGCTCTGAGTACAATAACTGATTGGCTGATTGGCTATTGCATGTCGGCCTTATTTGTAGTTGTAATACCGCAAATTACAGTTGCACTAGTGAAATGAAGAACTACAACACCACGAAAACAAAGCAACAACAACAAAAAAAGAACTTAATTGAGCATTAGATGTAGCGTTACATAGACATCGGAAAATTAAGAAACGTGCAAAAATATTTAAGACCTAGAACAGCGAATTTAAGACTTTTTAAGGCCTTAAATTTCGATTTTTTAATTTTTGACTTGACTTTTTAAGACCCCGCGGAAACCCTGACATAAGATGCATTTTGAAGAGAAAGCAGTCAAAGCTCAATCCGGCCAAAACCTCATACCACCATAACAAAATTAACACCACTTTAGACATCCGCAAACAATTCAGGACATTTAATACCCTGCTCTGTCCTCCGCCACCAACTCCTTATCAGCTGATGATTTGGCATCCTTTTTACACAAAAAAACACTCAAATTAGTCTATTTCGCACCAAATCCAACCTAAATCTCCATCAAACAACACCCTCTAAAGAAAAATTCACTCTCTTCCTTCACTCCACACTGGCACATTCCCAACCACTTTTAAGCAGGTGTAACTGAGGCCAGGTAGTGAAGTGTTGTGCAGGTAAACCTCACTCCTCTGACCTCTAAAGGTGCTCTGGCGATAGTCGCCATGGCCATGGTCTTTAGCCTCCTTGTTAGAGGAACTGCTATGCGGAAGGTAGCCGGTTCGATCCCAGCTCGGAGCGGGTTGGGTGGTGTAGGGCCAGCAGGGTTACAAAGGCCTGGGTAACCTCACTGTTCATAAAACCATCACTCAACACCTCATTGGATGAAAAATACAGACCAGTCTCCTTCTATGTATTGCCAAAACACTATAAAGGGCTGTTTTCAACTAAATTTACAAATTTTTAACTTACATCAAACTGCCTGAAGGATATCGGCATGGAAAAAACATCACCAACTGCTCACTCATCTGCTTACATCACCTTCCCTGCAACTCCACACATTCAACACAATTTCTCAATCCAGCTGGGATCATTCACCATTACCCCATGTAGTTCGGTAAGAAATCTTAGGGTTATTCTGGATGACCAGTTGTCCTTCAAAGGGGACATTGCTAACACAGCTCCATCATGCACATCTGCACTTTTCAACATCAGAAAAATCTGACTCTTCTTAACAGATCATGCTGCACAACTTTTAGTGCAAACTCTTGTCTTTTCAAAGCTGGACTCCTACAGTGCTCTTCTAGCTGGATTCCCATCCTGCACCCTTAATCCTCTACAGATGCTCCAAAACGCTGCAACTCACCTGGTCTTCAATGAGAGCCCATGTAACTCCTCTCTTTATCTCTCTGCATTGGTTACTGCTCGAGGCTCATATCAAGTTCAAATCATTGGCACTGCACCCTCTTACCTTCACCTACTGCTGAAGATCTACATCCCTTCCAGGAACCTCCAATCTGGGAGTGAGCACAGGCTATAAATCACTTTCCAAAACCTTTTCATTGACAGTTCCATGCTGGAGGAATGTCTTCCCATTCCCAACTAAATGTAAAATTCTCAAATGTAAGATTCTCAATCTCAAAAATAATAAAATAAAAAAACATTAACCCATGCACAGCACTATTCATTTACAAAATCTAATTCATAAATTCAAAAGGCAATTTGTCAATGAACAAAATATGGATTTGTGAATTTAAGAATTGTGTGCTACTTCAAAAAAAGTTCCAGAGACTTAAGGAGATCACTAAATTTGTCCCTCTGGGCCAGTGGCTTTCTTTAAATACTACATGTGTTTATTGCAACCAAGTAATTAATTGTTTTTATTTTAACCTTTATAGCAGATGAATTCTTCTGTATGTGTCTGAAATGTATGATGTCTGGTACTAAACAAAAGCTAGTGATATTTGCAATACATTGGTGTAAATGAAAAACTAGTATCAGAAAAAGTATTTGTCTTGTAACATTTGATGTAAGATAGTAACGAACTTACAAGATATTTTTGGAATTTTATGGAATTATCAAGCAGTCTGTTAATGACTTAACCTGAGCATAATAGTATGGGGCGTGGGCCCACCCTCCATGGCAACTGCTCATTGGAAGACAGTGCCATTCGGATGGACCAAACCAGATCACTTAAAAACCTACTGCAACAGTAAAACTTTGCTTTTTGCATTCGCTCGCTCATGCTTGATGCTGCTTCCTGCCCCCTTTCACCTTGCTCTCGGACACTGCATCGCCATGCAATCGGGTAACAAGGAACTTTCCATGCAACCTCTTAAAGTTTAGGAACCGGCGAATTCGCAAAAAAACTTCTGCAAACCGATTTTCAGTAGAGTCTGTCACCCCGGTAACCCAGGACAACTTTCACTAACAAGCGAGTGAATCCCAAAGATGTCACTGTAGCAGAGTCACTAAACAATCAGGAACGCCGTGTTTCATTGAGGCCAGTCAGCAAACGAAACTCAAATAAATGTTGTTTCTTGCTGATCTGGTGCAAATTGATCTTGAGCAGTTAAAGATAAGCCAAATTTCTGCTTTTGTGGTTTCTCAGGTGTGATCCTAAAATCTAGTAATAAGAGCTAAAGTTAATTTGGGACGGTTGTCAACTCAATTTGCACAAGCACCAGAATTGAGAACCACTGCTCTGAGGTAGTCAAAATAACAAAAAATCATACTCAAAATGAATTGCCTTCCTAAAGTTACTTCTCTACTTCAGTATATCCCTGTAAATATTTATTTTCAATATTTAAAACAGTTTGGTAATTTCGTCAATTCATTTTTCTGGAACAATAAGCACCCTAGGTTGCATAGGAGTACATCGCAAAAGCCAGTTGATAAAAAAGGGTTGGGGCTTCCTGAGCATTTATTTCATTATTACGCCTTCAGTCTGAGACATCTCGCAGTGCGATGGTCCATCCCTCCTCAGAGAGCTCAGTCTAGGTTTATGGTTGAACAAGCCATCCTACTTCTCCTTCCACCACTACAATGTCTATCTTTCCATTTATTCATTTTATTTTGTAAATGAGTTATTTTTGAGGCTGAACTCAAAAATATAATAATTTTTACTGACAGATTTTTAGGTGCAGGCTAGGACTGTCTCTGCCATTTGCAGATAACGCTGTCCTTTTGGCTTCATAAGACACGGACCTTCAGCATGCAGTGGGTCGGTTTGCTGTGGAGTGTGACATGGCAGGTAAAGAAACAGCACCTTTAAGTCAGAAACCATGGTGCTTGACTGGAAAAAGGTGGCCATCTCCAGTTTGGAGGAGAGTCCTTACCCCAAATGAAGTTGAAGTATCTGCGTTTTTTTCATGAGGAATGGAATGTGAGATTAAAAGATGGATCAGTGCAGCGGCAGCAGTAATGCAGTGGATGTGATTGTCTTTTGTGGTGAAGGAGCTGAGACGAAAGGCAATGTTCTCAATTTACCGCTTAATCTAGGTTCCTACTCACACCTATGGTCATGACTGAAAGGACAAGATCTCGGATACAACCGGAAACATTTTACAAAGTGTTATGACCCGCTTGTTTGTGTCGCAACATAAAAGAGAGATGAGCCAACAAAATAGCCTGAAAGCAAATTATTTATTATAAAATGTAACTCATAGAACAATCGATCAAAGCAACAAACAAATGTCTAGGGATAATAATGAAGATAAAGAACTTAGGATATAATCACAACAACACTTTAACTACATGACAAAAGTAATGCAAAACAAAACCATAAGGGTACAGAGTCAATGAGATGGCAGGTCTTGACATGAGGACTCCTGAGTAGCCACAGCGTCCTGGAGTAGCTAGCACAACAACTTTTATATACCCATTGACGAGTAATGCAGGCATCCAATCAGGAATTACCACATAATCCAATCTGGAGTCTTGGGATCATCACAGTGTATTAATATTGTAAAACTTAATACCTGTCGCTCTGCCTAAATCATAAAATATTCATCAAGTTTGTATTCTAATCAAAAAAGTAAATGTAGTAAACTAGAAAGAATCTTGAACCTAAAAGTAAAGAAACTTTACTAATAAAAGATGCAACACAGGACAATTGAATTGAGGCCCTGGTATACTACAAACTAACCGTCCTGGAGCTCCACCTTCTTTGATGTGCGGTGTCTTCCCAGTGATTCATTTCTCATTCAGGGAGTCAGACGGAGAACATCATCCAAAACAACACTAGCTACATAAATACACTGGAGAGTGGAATACAGATGTATCCGCACCTGAACAATCACTTGCAAAGAGATTTTAAGCCACAGAGGTGCTGTTTGCCAGATGTTTATGAAACTGTTCTTCTCTCAGCCGCCATCATTGTGTTTACGGTAAATGTGAGGAGTGCAACATATTTACAACCCCACCTACTGCAGTGTAAGAGTGTTGGAAAACAGTATACCGTCAATCAGCCTTTTCAAACATTATTCAGATATGAAACAGACACTGATCCGATCTGTACGGTTTCTCTCCAGTGTGAATCGTCTGGTGCAGTTTCAATTTTGGAGCTGTAATAAAAGTCTTCTCACATTCAAAGCATGTGAGTTGAAACTCTTCCCACACTGAGTGCATGTAAATGGTTTCTCTTCAGTGTGGGTCTTCATGTGTTCATTAAGGTCTGAGGAGTTGCTGAAACTCATCCCACACCAAGGCTGCGGTCACACTAGAGTTTGAGCATGGGAAATTCTGTTGTACGGCGCTGCGAAAAGAGGCGGGATTAAACAAGATGACTAGACATTAAAAAAGTGAACAATTGGTCCATATTTTAAATATCTGTCCAGAGAGGTCATGTTTTGATCTTCGATTGGTCTCACACAGTCAAATGATGGGATTTCGCAGGTCAGAGTTCACCAAGCCTGAACTTTGCAACGCAGCGAACTGCGAAACTTGACTCACAAACTTGCGTTTCTAGTCGCATATATGACTCATTTCCCCATGGAAGTCTATGGGGAGAAAAGTTCAGTGTAACCGCGGCTTAAGTGCAAGTGTATGGTTTCTCTCCAGCGTGGATCCTCATGTGTTCATTAAGGTGTGATGAGCAATTAAAACTCTTCCCACACCGAGTGCATGTGAATGGTTTCTCTCCAGTGTGGACCTTCATGTGATTATTAAGGTTTGATGATTTGTTGAAACTCTTCCCACATTGAGTGCATGTGAATGGTTTCTCTCCAGTGTGGATCCTCATGTGTTGTTTAAGGGATGATGATTGGCTGAAACTCTTCTCACACTGAGTGCATGTGAATGGTTTCTCTCCAGTGTGGACCTTCATGTGATTATTAAGGTTTGATGATTTGTTGAAACTCTTCCCACATTGGGTGCATGTGAATGGTTTCTCTCCAGTGTGGTTCCTCATGTGTAGATTAAGGGATGATGATCTGCTGAAACACTTCCCACACTGAGTGCATGTGAATGGTTTCTCTCCAGTGTGGATCCTCATGTGTTGATTAAGGGATGATGAACGGCTGAAACTCTTCCCACACTGAGTGCATGTGAATGGTTTCTCTCCAGTGTGGATCGTCATGTGGTGATTAAGGTGTGATGACCAGCTGAAACTCTTCCCACACTGAGTGCATGTGAATGGTTTCTCTCCAGTGTGGATCGTCATGTGGTGATTAAGGTGTGATGACCAGCTGAAACTCTTCCCACACTGAGTGCATGTGAATGGTTTCTCTCCAGTGTGGACCTTCATGTGATTATTAAGGTTTGATGATTTGTTGAAACTCTTCCCACATTGGATGCATGTGAATGGTTTCTGTCCAGTGTGGTTCCTCATGTGTAGATTAAGGTTTGATGAGTGGTTGAAACTCTTCCCACACTGAGTGCATATGAATGGTTTCTCTCCAGTGTGGATCCTCATGTGAATCTTAAGATAGTCTTTTCTTCCAAAACTCTTTCCACACTGAGTGCAGGTGAAACGATTCTGGTCTCTCCTTTTCAAAATACCATCAGTCTGTAAATGAGTTTTTTCCTCAATTTTGACATGATGTTCCTCCTCTTTACTGCCCCCACTCTCTTTAGTTAGGTCTGAAATAAAGTAAATAAAACAGTAGTCTTCATTAAGTCTTAAAAACTCTCATCAAAAGCTGAAAAGTGAAAAGACACTGGAAACATTGGCTACACACACTGTAATTTTGATGCACATTAAATGTAAAATAAATCCGATTATATTTTGTTCGGTTTATTAACATGTACACATTTAAGTAGATTCGATTCAATTCAATTCATCTTTGTTTATCTAGTGCTTTTACAATGTAAATTGTGTCAAAGCCACTTAACATAGAAGTCATAGTAAATTGAAACTGTGTCAGTCCAGTTTTCATAATTTCTTCTTACATAATTGATCATAAAAATCATTTTGGTCATATTGATAAGACACAGATTTGAAAGCTGTAAATGGCCTATTTTTATTCATATATATTCATAATTACAACAAAATGTTTTTCTAAAATTTGTAAAGCAGACTACTTGTTCATTCTGTGTCTGACTGGTAAACACATCAGAAAAAAGTTCTGGGGTAACAGCTGAACATTTGCCTCACAGACATGACACATACCTGTACATCAGGGGTCATCAACTATATTTGCCAGAGGGCCAGAATTTTACGAGACGGTCTCCTTGGGGGCCGGACCCCCAAGAAGAAAATCAAATAAAAATCTCATTTTGGCTTAACATTATGTTTAATGTTTATACTTTTTAATTCTTATACTTTTGCGAATTTTTTGTTTTGTTTTGTTTTTTGACAGATATTGCGATTTCGATTTGATTTGCGATTTAATTTTGTAGTCAAGTGAATAATTCAATAATGTGTATTTTAGCTTCTTACTGCTAAAATGCAGTGAGTGTTAGTTTAAAAAGGAGCTTAAAAGATATTAACTTATATTAGCAAACATCTCTGAAATTGTACTTATATATGTGTGTGTAATGAAAGATAATAAATTTGTATATTAAAAGTATATTTTCATTTGTTTATTATAAATTTTCATTATTTTTATAAAACTGTAATATTAAACTTACAGTTTAAATGCACATTTGTCAATAAACAGTTAATACAGTAAAATAGTGTGATAAGCAATTTGACAAAATAGTTTAAAATATATTTTGGTACATCAAAAAGTGTGTTTATGATAACCATCCGACAAGATAATGCAGCAAAAATTAGTTCTTAAAATGTCACTAAATTTAATACTTATACCTCATAATCAAATATAAAATCAGGCGAATAACTGCAAAAATAACCCATTCAAAAAGCTGGCTACAGGTCTGACAGTGTAATGTTAAAAGAATGTTTATTAACTGATAAAGAGAAAGTTTAATAAAGACTTCCGTTTATTTTAGCCGTAGTGCAAATGAAACATGTCTCATATACAAGTATTAATATAAGATGGAGCACAGGCTGTAGTTTTTCTGACAAACTGTTTCAACCGAAATTGCACCTGTTACTCTGAGAGATCCGGAGAACTGGCAGGCAGGGATCATATACTTTTGCATTTAGCTGTTTATTCTGCAGTTAGTTTTCAGGGCATAATATCCAGACTTTCTCAACCTGCTATAACGACAGACTGTGCGTTAAAGCACGAAACACGAGCATTAACGCCATTACCATGATGGACTCATTCAGTAGCTGTAATATCCTTTTAACCAGCTTAGTTAAGCAAGAGAAAACAAACACGGCTTTTGCTATCTGCTTGTTTACTTCAACTCTTGGTCATAACATCTCACCACCTAAAGGGGGCGTGGTTTTCAAACATAAGCAACACTTAGACAATATATTACAGTCCTTCCCCTTTAGATTTGAACGACTTAATTTCAGCCATAACATCTTGTAAAACAAAACATCAACATCTTAAACTACAAAAAACACCAGTGATTTGTTTTTCTTACAAATCCAACTTTTTTGGAGCAGTATGAACCCTCTGTGGGTATCTGCGAACAATTTCCACTACAGGTGCTGCACACCCTGGCTCTTGTACTGACAAGTTCTCTGGGTTTTCAGGGCTCTTAAGCTCATGGATTGGTGGTGAAACTTTTCCAATGGATGGAAAGCTCCTCAGTCCATTTTGGTCCTCAGTGACACTAGAAACTGGGATTACCCCAGCATTTCTTGGCAACATTTGGTCCACATGCACCATACGCCTTCCTTTATCCTCCTGCACGAGATAACTTACAGGACCTTTCCGCTCAATCACCTTTGCACTCAACCATTTCCCCTGTCCACCTCTGTAATTTCGGATCCGTACTGGTTCTTCCTCTGCAAAAGACCTTAGGACTCTTTTTCCTTTGTCATGTTGTCTCTTTTGTTCCTGTTGTTTTTCTTGAACCAACTTTGCTAGATCAGGCTTCAACAGTGAGAAACGTGTTCTGATTTGACGCTTTAGAAACAGCTCTGCTGGTGTTTTTCCTGTTACGGTATGGGGTGTACTACGATACATTATCAAAAAGTTAGCCAATTTGTGCTTCAGTGAAAGCATCTGCTTGCCCTGTTTTTCGCAAACACTTTTCAGAAGTGACTGTTTCAATATCTGCACCGATCTTTTTGCAGCCCCATTAGAGGCCGGATGGTAGGCAGGGACCAGAGTATGTTTTATTCCGTTCCCTTTTAGGAAACCTGTGAACTCTGCAGACACTAGCTGTGGTCCGTTATCGGAGACCACCTCTTCTGGTATCCCATAAGCTGCAAACAAGTCTCGGAGGACAACAATGGTGAGTGAGGAGGTTATTGATGACATTGGCACCACTTCTAGCCATTTTGAATGGCTGTCGATCACCACTAGGAAAAACTGCTTGTCTTTCTCTGCAAAATCAATGTGGATTCTCTGCCATGGCCTCTCAGGCCATCTCCATGGATGAAGAGGTGCTACAGCAGGTAACTTTTGAACCGCTTGACAGCCTCTACAGCTGCTCACTCTCTCTTCAATGCATCCATCTAAACCTGGCCACCACAGAATGCTACACAGCAAAATCCTCAGAGTAAAATTTACTCAGTTCAGAGAACATTTGGTCCCTCTCTAAATTGAGTAAAATTTACTCAGCAGCAGAGTTAAAGTTAATGAGACGATAAAGGGGTTAATTAAGTGATGATTGAGCACTGATGATGAACACCTGCTGCTAATAAGAAGAAACAGAGAAGAGAAACACAAAACTACAACTGACTTCAGTCACAGTCGTAGATGAAATAAACTGAAATAAAACACATCAAATCTCTCAAAATTTCAGCAGAGGATCATTAAGCAACTCCACAAACAGCAGCTTTACTTATTAACAACCTGTTTGGCCTTACATCTGCCACACTCTACAAAATTCCATATAGTGATATTATTAAGAACTAAGTCATTTTTTACAATAGCAATAAAAAAACACCACTTTTTGTGTTTTAAGCTGTCACCATTGAGGAGAACAGTAGTTGCTTTACTTGGGCTCTGACTCGATTTCTAATGTTAGTTTTTCTTTGTTTGCCAGATAGTGTATTGTGGCAAATATTGAATAAAGAGAGCAATTGTGCTCTGGATAATTGATTCTGTGCTGATTTAGTCACTGGTCAAATCAGTAAAATTGGTTTTGCCCTATTAAGTCTGAATAGTGTTTTATCACAAAAGTAGCACTGTATCAAGAAAATAGAACTCAGCAATACTTTTATCAGATCATAAAACACATTGAACATCTGAAACACTCAAAACACACAGACATAATGAATCAGCGTATGCTTCTCAACTATGGTGAGTATTTTTTTTCTACAGTGCATGCTGGGAACTATGGATGAATGTTAGCAGACACTGCAGCCAAAAAAATACAAAATCTCTAACCACTGTTGAGATAGATACGCTGATTATTGATGTTTGTGTCTCTAAAGTGATTCAGATGCTCAATGTGTTTTAAAAATGTATAAAACCATAGCTGAGGTCCAGTCACTTGAAAAACACAGAATTTTGTATCTTACATGATAAACCATCATTTAAACATGATTTACAAAGTCAAACATAATCTCTTATATAGTAACTCTTATCAAGAGTAAAAATCAATACAAGATCAGTCAACCTGATCATAATGGCTCGCTTTATACTTGTCATAGCAAGCTAAGAAAAGTCATGACCAAAAATCGAGTCAAAGAGCCCAAGTAAATCTACCACTTTTCTCCATGATGGTGATATCGGGGAACAAAAACATGTTGTTTTTTTTTGTAAAATGTAAATACCTAAAACAGTTAATTCTCAATAAATCTCATATGGACTTCTGTGAACATCTGACAGAAATAAAGTCAATCAGGTAATCAATGAGCAAAGCTGCTGCTGCTTCTCTTCTGTTTCTGCTTATTAACAGCAGGTGTTCATCATCAATGCTCAATCATCACTTAATTAACCCCTTTATCGTCTCATTAACTTTAACTCTGCTGCTGAGTAAATTTTACTCAATTTAGAGAGGGACCAAATGTTCTCTGAACTGAGTAAATTTTGCTCTGAGGATTTTGCTGTGTACGCGCGAAGGCCTTCATCCTGCAGATTCCAGGGTGCTCATGATGTAGCTCATCCAGTAGTCTTGACCTGTATTTAGGAGGAATTATTACACGCATTCCCCACAAAACACAGCCTTGATCCTCTGACAGTTCATGTCTACGTGTGAAATATGGCTTTAGATTCTCCTCCGATACATAATTTGGCCAGCCATTTACAGTATAATTCCACACTTTGCATAATGTGGGATCTTTTTTTGTTGCTTGGGCTATGTCCCTTGCTGACACTGGCAGATCATCCACCTGGGAAAAATAGAACACACTTCCTTCTTCCCCCGTACAGTCTTTAATCCCTGTTGGCAGTCTGGACATTGCGTCAGCATTCATGTGCTCAGCTGACTTCCGATACTCAATTTCATAATTATAAGCCATCAGCACTAATGCCCATCGCTGCATCCGCAGAGCTGCCAAAGTTGGTATGGCTGCCTTTGGTCCGAGAATCGCCAATAGTGGCTTGTGGTCAGTTATCAATGTAAATTTCCGCCCATAGATGTATTTATGGAATTTCCTTACCCCGTAGATGATGGACAAGGCTTCTCGTTCTATTTGAGCATATTTCTTTTCAGTTTCTGTCAAGGTGCGAGACGCGAACGCTATTGGACGCTCTTCTCCATTTTCCATAATGTGCGAGATCACTGCGCCCACCCCATAAGGTGAGGCATCACACGCTAATTTCAAAGGCCGATTTCCATCATAATGCACCAGCGCTGTGCTGTCAAGCAACAGCTGTTTTGCCTCCTCAAAAGCCTTATCACACACAGCAGTCCAGTTCCACGGCTGCTCCTGTTTAAGCAGATTATGCAATGGCTGTAGACGACTGGAAAGATTTTGCAAAAATCGACCATAATAATTCAGAAGGCCCAAAAAAGACCGTAACTCTGTGACGTTATTGGGCTTTGGGGCATCTACAATTGCTGCTACCTTTTCGTCGGTAGGATGCAGTCCCTCTTTGTCAATGCGGTGCCCCAAATACTCAACGCTGTTTTGCATGAACTGACACTTTGAAAGTTTTACTCTGAGACCATACCTCTCCAGCCTCATAAGCACTTCATCCAGTTTCCTGATATGTTCCTCTTTTGAGCTGGCAGTAATGAGGATATCATCCAGGAAACAAGTAACATGATCTAGCCCTTGCAGGATTTGGTCCATGACAGACTGGAAAATCGAAGGAGCACTGGCCACTCCATAACACAGACGATGGTACTTGTACAATCCACGATGAGTATTAATGGTGAGGTATTTCTCTGAGTTCTGGTCCAATCTTAATTGCTGATATCCATGTGCCAGGTCTAGTGTACTAAATAATGTTCCGCCTGCAAGCTTATCGAATAGATCCTCTGTGTTGGGTAACGGATATGTTTCCTCCTCCAGATTCTGGTTTATAGTGACTTTATAGTCACCACAGATGCGGATGGACTTGTCACTTTTGGGCACGACTACGATTGGCGCTGCCCAGTCACTCCTGTCAATTTTGGTTACTATTCCTGAACTTTCAGGCCTATCTAGTTCCTTTTCCATCACTTCTCGTAATGCATATGGAACAGGTCTAGCTTTTTGAAAAATTGGTGTTGCATCAGAACGTACTCGGATCGTTGATTTAAAATCTTTTATTGCGCTTGGTTTGTCAGAAAAAACCTCTGTGTGTCGTCTCAGCACGGCTTTTACTGCTGGGTCCGAGGCGACTTCAGCTTTCTCCACGTTGAAAATATTTGGCCAATCCAGCCTAATTTTCTCCAGCCAATTTCGGCCCAGTAGGGCTGGTCTTTCCCCTTTAGCAATGACCAATGGCAGTGTCACATTTTGCTTTTCATACTGCACTGGCACGTCAACAGATACCAGCAATGGAATTCTCTCACCTGATAATGTAAGTAGCTGCACGCTGGTTTTGATTAACGGAAGGTGAGACAGAAACTCCTTGTATGACAGTTCTGACATAAGTGACACAGCTGCTCCCGTGTCAAGCTGCATGTCCATGCACTTGCCATCCAATTTCACCTTTACAACGATTCCTTTCTTTCCGTCTGAGGCTGAGTATATTGTATATACACCAAATAACTCAGATTCATCATCTTTTTCTTCATGACAGTTCTCTGCTTCCACATACTGTGTATGTCCGGCTGCTCTTTTATTCCTACAAGCTCTCGCAATGTGCCCAATTTTGTTGCACGCATGACACTTCTCATTCTTGAACCTGCAGTCTCTCGCAGAATGTTTCCCAGCACATCTGTAACATTTACTTTCTTCTAGTCTCTGTTCCTTCTTCTGATATTTGCCTTTATCAAAATCATCTCTCACTTTAAACTTCCCTTTTTCTCTCCTCTGGAAAAATTTTGCTTCCCTCACAGCATTTACTGACTGCAAATCCTTTGTTTTTCCCGCAATTTCCTGCGTGTTTTTCGATGCTAGCTCCATAGATGACGCAATTTCGCATGCCTGGTTGAACGTTAGATCATTTTTACTCAGCAATTTGCGTTGCATTGATTCTGAATTAAGTCCACTCACAAATCTGTCTCTGAGCGCATCACTCAAATACTGTCCAAACTCACAGCTCACTGATAGCTGCCTCAAAGCCACGATGTAATCCGCCACAGATTCACCGTCCTTTTGGTTGCGTTTGTTAAACTTAAAACGCTCCACGATCACTAAAGGTTGCGGTCTGTAATGCGCTAGCAACTCTGCTTTCATCTCGGTGTACGTCATTTCACTCGGCTTCAAAGGTGTGACTAGATTCTTTAACAGTCCATATGTCTCTGCCCCGATTACAGAGAGAAACACACTAACCTTTTTTTCATTGGCTATGTCATTTGCCAGCAGCCACTGTTCAAAACGCTCCATGTATGATTCAAAATCCTCCTTTGATTCCTTGTATTCATCCACACGGCCAAACTGCATTGCTGCCATGTTAGCTGCTTTTCACTCGTGCCTTGTTCCTTTTTCTTTAATCTCAGTTTTTACGACAAGTGCAACCCAGTGATTCTCCAGCACTAACAATCTCTCGAAATACTCATAATCCTCGTCACCACTGTGATATCCTTTTAACCAGCTTAGTTAAGGAAGAGAAAACAAACACGGCTTTTACACCACCTAAAGGGGGCGTGGTTTTCAAACATAAGCAACACTTAGACAATATATTACAGTAGCGAACTCGAGTTTATGTGACTTACACTTTTCATTGAAAAAAGCTCTTTATTTCTTTATTTTTTGCTGCCGCCATCCTCACCTGTGTGTGTCAGACCTCATACACCTCATTCTTGCACGGGGAATTCACCTGCGCCGTTTTGGCGCTCCTTTCCTGAACGCAGCTACAGCCTCTCACATGACAGCAGGAAAAGGCACAGCCTTTCTAGGTTAGCATGTCTAGGTTAATATTGACAGCATGATTTTTTTAAGTGAATTAAATTATTGGTGGGGACATTTCAATAGTTAATCCTCCTCCGCATGCCCTCCGTCCATGCTAAATCTACGCCCCTGCTTTTTAGCAAGACACTACTACTGTTTGTTATTGTGGGCGTTTCGCATAGTTCAGTTGCGCAAATCTGATTGGGCAGTATGAAAGTGTGCTCACTCGATTGGCTAGCAAGGCCGTCACACAGGCGGCAGTCATCATGCATTTGCTCTGAGCGTGGGAAATTGAATAATATAAATGTCATATCGCAGCCTCTTGCGATTAGCTAATCGCAATGTTCCAAATCGCGATTTCGATTAATTGCACAGCCCTAGTGTGGACCACTATTTTATTTTAGATCCTCACAATTTTGGAATTCAGTCGCGGGCCGGATTGAACAGCTCAGCGGGCCGGACGCGGGCCGCCAGGTGATGATCACTGCTGTACAGCATCTGCACCTTTCCCCTTGTGTGCTGTTGGGTCATTTTTATCCATTCTGGGGTGATTTTGAGGCTTAATTTGGCCAAAACTTTCTCTGTTTCAGCAAACAGACTGATATTTGGGGACATCTTATTTTGACATTCTGGTAAAATGCTTTGAAATAAAACGAAAGGAAATTAGGAAACGAGTAGAGAAACTGGGTCGAGTGGAGCAGTGTAAACTTAACGACTGGCTGTAAGAAACAAACAGCGAAAATACGTATTGAAGCAACATTGAACGCTCAGGGGTTATTATATCCTAAATGAGAGTTTATCCCTAATTTCCTAATTTGTCTCATCTATTTTTATTTATTTATTTGTTTAATTATTTTTCTCTTTCTCCCTTTTTTATGGGGTGTGAGTATGTCTGTAGCAGAGATAGGAAGTAACGAAGTACAAATACTTCGTTACTGTACTTAGTTTTTTCTGGTATCAGTACTTTACTCCACTACAAATTTTTTTGACAACTTTTTACTTTTACTTCTTACATTTTTACACAAATATTAGTACTTTCTACTTGTTACATTTTTAAAACCACGGTCGTTACTTTCATTTTCATGTATCAGGTGGCGCGATCTATATTATTTCTTGTCATAGCGCAATAATATAAGCGCATTTTTTGATGCTGTCAGTCTTTTTTTCCTCATTGCGCGCCTGCGTGCTGCAGCGTGCGGCTTATTCAAGGGTATCGCGCACCGTACATGGCCTAGTTCATGAATATTACTATGAGAAAGGCTAGGATTACGACGCAGTGACAGAGGGAGTCAGCGAATTTAACATGACTGATGCTGCCCTGTTTACACGGTAATATGACAACTTTTGCTCGATCGGATCACAGATAAACGAGACACATTCCAGTCCAAAACATGCTGTTTAAATGCTTAAGCCTTTTGTCCACTTCCAATCATACTCAGCGCTCGAAATTGCGACCGTTTTGGAACAGGTCTAGCTTTTTGAAAAATTGGTGTTGCATCAGAACGTACTCGGATCGTTGATTTAAAATCTTTTATTGCGCTTGGTTTGTCAGAAAAAACCTCTGTGTGTCGTCTCAGCACGGCTTTTACTGCTGGGTCCGAGGCGACTTCAGCTTTCTCCACGTTGAAAATATTTGGCCAATCCAGCCTAATTTTCTCCAGCCAATTTCGGCCCAGTAGGGCTGGTCTTTCCCCTTTAGCAATGACCAATGGCAGTGTCACATTTTGCTTTTCATACTGCACTGGCACGTCAACAGATACCAGCAATGGAATTCTCTCACCTGATAATGTAAGTAGCTGCACGCTGGTTTTGATTAACGGAAGGTGAGACAGAAACTCCTTGTATGACAGTTCTGACATAAGTGACACAGCTGCTCCCGTGTCAAGCTGCATGTCCATGCACTTGCCATCCAATTTCACCTTTACAACGATTCCTTTCTTTCCGTCTGAGGCTGAGTATATTGTATATACACCAAATAACTCAGATTCATCATCTTTTTCTTCATGACAGTTCTCTGCTTCCACATACTGTGTATGTCCGGCTGCTCTTTTATTCCTACAAGCTCTCGCAATGTGCCCAATTTTGTTGCACGCATGACACTTCTCATTCTTGAACCTGCAGTCTCTCGCAGAATGTTTCCCAGCACATCTGTAACATTTACTTTCTTCTAGTCTCTGTTCCTTCTTCTGATATTTGCCTTTATCAAAATCATCTCTCACTTTAAACTTCCCTTTTTCTCTCCTCTGGAAAAATTTTGCTTCCCTCACAGCATTTACTGACTGCAAATCCTTTGTTTTTCCCGCAATTTCCTGCGTGTTTTTCGATGCTAGCTCCATAGATGACGCAATTTCGCATGCCTGGTTGAACGTTAGATCATTTTTACTCAGCAATTTGCGTTGCATTGATTCTGAATTAAGTCCACTCACAAATCTGTCTCTGAGCGCATCACTCAAATACTGTCCAAACTCACAGCTCACTGATAGCTGCCTCAAAGCCACGATGTAATCCGCCACAGATTCACCGTCCTTTTGGTTGCGTTTGTTAAACTTAAAACGCTCCGCGATCACTAAAGGTTGCGGTCTGTAATGCGCTAGCAACTCTGCTTTCATCTCGGTGTACGTCATTTCACTCTGCTTCAAAGGTGTGACTAGATTCTTTAACAGTCCATATGTCTCTGCCCCGATTACAGAGAGAAACACACTAACCTTTTTTTCATTGGCTATGTCATTTGCCAGCAGCCACTGTTCAAAACGCTCCATGTATGATTCAAAATCCTCCTTTGATTCCTTGTATTCATCCACACGGCCAAACTGCATTGCTGCCATGTTAGCTGCTTTTCACTCGTGCCTTGTTCCTTTTTCTTTAATCTCAGTTTTTACGACAAGTGCAACCCAGTGATTCTCCAGCACTAACAATCTCTCGAAATACTCATAATCCTCGTCACCACTGTGATATCCTTTTAACCAGCTTAGTTAAGGAAGAGAAAACAAACACGGCTTTTACACCACCTAAAGGGGGCGTGGTTTTCAAACATAAGCAACACTTAGACAATATATTACAGTAGCGAACTCGAGTTTATGTGACTTACACTTTTCATTGAAAAAAGCTCTTTATTTCTTTATTTTTTGCTGCCGCCATCCTCACCTGTGTGTGTCAGACCTCATACACCTCATTCTTGCACGGGGAATTCACCTGCGCCGTTTTGGCGCTCCTTTCCTGAACGCAGCTACAGCCTCTCACATGACAGCAGGAAAAGGCACAGCCTTTCTAGGTTAGCATGTCTAGGTTAATATTGACAGCATGATTTTTTTAAGTGAATTAAATTATTGGTGGGGACATTTCAATAGTTAATCCTCCTCCGCATGCCCTCCGTCCATGCTAAATCTACGCCCCTGCTTTTTAGCAAGACACTACTACTGTTTGTTATTGTGGGCGTTTCGCATAGTTCAGTTGCGCAAATCTGATTGGGCAGTATGAAAGTGTGCTCACTCGATTGGCTAGCAAGGCCGTCACACAGGCGGCAGTCATCATGCATTTGCTCTGAGCGTGGGAAATTGAATAATATAAATGTCATATCGCAGCCTCTTGCGATTAGCTAATCGCAATGTTCCAAATCGCGATTTCGATTAATTGCACAGCCCTAGTGTGGACCACTATTTTATTTTAGATCCTCACAATTTTGGAATTCAGTCGCGGGCCGGATTGAACAGCTCAGCGGGCCGGACGCGGGCCGCCAGGTGATGATCACTGCTGTACAGCATCTGCACCTTTCCCCTTGTGTGCTGTTGGGTCATTTTTATCCATTCTGGGGTGATTTTGAGGCTTAATTTGGCCAAAACTTTCTCTGTTTCAGCAAACAGACTGATATTTGGGGACATCTTATTTTGACATTCTGGTAAAATGCTTTGAAATAAAACGAAAGGAAATTAGGAAACGAGTAGAGAAACTGGGTCGAGTGGAGCAGTGTAAACTTAACGACTGGCTGTAAGAAACAAACAGCGAAAATACGTATTGAAGCAACATTGAACGCTCAGGGGTTATTATATCCTAAATGAGAGTTTATCCCTAATTTCCTAATTTGTCTCATCTATTTTTATTTATTTATTTGTTTAATTATTTTTCTCTTTCTCCCTTTTTTATGGGGTGTGAGTATGTCTGTAGCAGAGATAGGAAGTAACGAAGTACAAATACTTCGTTACTGTACTTAGTTTTTTCTGGTATCAGTACTTTACTCCACTACAAATTTTTTTGACAACTTTTTACTTTTACTTCTTACATTTTTACACAAATATTTGTACTTTCTACTTGTTACATTTTTAAAACCACGGTCGTTACTTTCATTTTCATGTATCAGGTGGCGCGATCTATATTATTTCTTGTCATAGCGCAATAATATAAGCGCATTTTTTGATGCTGTCAGTCTTTTTTTCCTCATTGCGCGCCTGCGTGCTGCAGCGTGCGGCTTATTCAAGGGTATCGCGCACCGTACATGGCCTAGTTCATGAATATTACTATGAGAAAGGCTAGGATTACGACGCAGTGACAGAGGGAGTCAGCGAATTTAACATGACTGATGCTGCCCTGTTTACACGGTAATATGACAACTTTTGCTCGATCGGATCACAGATAAACGAGACACATTCCAGTCCAAAACATGCTGTTTAAATGCTTAAGCCTTTTGTCCACTTCCAATCATACTCAGCGCTCGAAATTGCGACCGTTTTGGTCGCATATGCGCCCGAAATTTTATCTATGCGACCTCAAAATATATTTGGGAGCATTTGTGCAAGTGCTTAAAATTTATGTTGTGCGACCAGTTTTCACCACAAAAAGTTTACCACATGCACGGAATTAGGAGGCATTCACGCATTAAGCATATTTCCACCTAAACACACCAAACGCAGCGCTCAGGAATGGTTTAAGACAGTTGACATGTCAACTTGCTGTAAACAAAGCCCGCAATGCCCGCCCCGCCTTCAAGCTCTTCTTATTGGCCCACGGCGCAAGAACACAGCGCGAATGGATTGGTTAATATCAGCTGTCAATCACTCAGTTCCGATGACAGGGAGCTACAGCCGCGAAAACGTAAAGGTCTGGATATGAGAGAATGACAACAACACTGACAGATTTAGTTTTAGAAACCATCCAAAGTGACAAATAATGGCACATCTGATTAGTGATCATGTGCTCAATGTCAATCTAGCATTTACACTTTTCGAAGAGTGGATAAAAGACTTCCAGTGTTTAAAGTCCGCTATGAATTCATCGTAAAGCCGGTGGGACGGAGTTTTCAGGTAACAGTGTTTGCCACTGAATCTACACATTAAGCACGAGATGTTCTAACATTATTTAACCCTTCATTTAATCGTCACGATGCTTTCAGTCATGCGGCTGACACCGCGTTCACCATCGCTAAAGAGCATGCATTCACTGAGAGCTTGCATTCACAGCTCATGAAAAGACCGGTATTGCTATTAAGATGATGTATCCAAATAATAAGTTATATGTCAATATCATCTGTGCAATATCAGACAGCAGCCGTGAGAACAGCACAGTTATTATTGTTAATTCAGTTCATCTCATTCACGTCAAGCAGTGCGTGCAGGGCCGGTGAGCGCATGCAGATTTTTGTTTATTTGTTAGTGGTGATTAGAGCGTTAATATATAATAGAATCTGTTAATATAAAACGTGTAGTAACGGTGCTCATAACTTTTGGTGGGTGCGACTAAATTTTGTCTGGTGCGCCTAAATTTTTGAAGTTAGGAGCACCGGTGCTACCAAGAAAAAAGGTTAATTTCGAGCCCTGATACTGCACGGGCTTTCTCTGGTCTTTCAATCTAATACCGCGAAAATAGTGCTTTTTTGTAAAGATTAGTACATTCAAAACAATCAAATACTTTATAAAAAAAATGTATGCATTGCGGTTTATTTCCTTTATTTCTGATGAGTTCATATTTCCTAATACAGAATTTATGCTGTTTTTCAGTGTTTATTGATTTGATTGACTATCCCCCGGTTTCACAAACAAGGTTTAAGGCTAGTCAAGATTAAATTGCATGTTTGAGCTGTCTCAACTCAAAATAACTTGCAGTGAGATGTCTTAAAATATGTCAGTGCCATTGTTTTGTCTCCAGGTACACACCAGTAATGTATTTTTCTACGGCCATTTTATAAATGTGGCTTAAATAGCCTAATTTAACTAAGGCCTAGTCCTGGCTTAATCTAAGCGCTGTTTGTGAAACTGGGCCTATATGATTTTACATATAGGCCTATACTGTTGTCCTCAATTAATTTTAACAAATATTTTACAACAACAAAGGTAACTATACTGGGCAATTTATGTGTATGTTACCTGTCTTACCTGTGTATGTTGCTTTTAGCATAGAATAAATGTATTACAGTTTTTCTCAGTCACTTTGGCACATTTCTCAGATCAGAACTGAAATTTGTAAAACAGTAGGCCTAAGTGCATTTCTCTAAACAACACGTATAAATAGCAAAACACCATGGATTACCTGCAAAAGCCAGTCTCCTGCTCAAAATCTTCCATTTCATCTCTCAAAACTACATTTCTGTGTCAGTCAACATGTCAGTGGTGTCAGAATGACATGTCCTTGTGTCATTGTATATGAATAAGTCTCAAATTACTTAGTAGTCATGTTGTCAATAACAGTGCACAAGAAAAAAAATCTATATATTTTGGACAGAATTCAGTGTAAAATGTAAGACATTATTTATAAAGATAGACAGAGTGTATAAACACGAATGGCAGCTGTTGTTTCTGATCTAACAGCGGCAAAACTACATACTGAACACTGTGAGTTTGCGTCAGGATGATTACCTACCTATCTCACTCGCTATCCTTCAGCTTCGTCCCTGATTTATCAGGGGTCGCCACAGCAGAATGAACCGCCAATTATTCCAGCATTTGTTTTAAGCAGTGGATACACTTCCAGCTGCATCCCAGTACTGGGAAACACCCATACACATTCACACACACACACACACATATAAACTACTGCAAATTTAGTTGAATAATTATTTGCCTATACCGCATGTCTTTGGGACTGGTTGAAATGAGTACTTTTTACTTTTTTACTTTTGTACATTTTTCAGGCGGTACTTCTTTACTTTTACTTAAGTACAAAAGTGTAGTCAGTACTTCTACTTTTACCAGAGTCACTTTAAACATGAGTATCTGTACTTCTACTTAAGTAAATGATGTGTGTACTTTTGACATCTCTGGTCTGTAGCTATGTACAATGTTAATTTGTTGTTCAATATGTGTGTTGTGGAAAAATTGAAGACTTTTGAAAAAAATATAAGTAGTACAAAAAAAAAAGTTTTTAGAACGAGCAACAATCCCATTAATCTAGTTACAGCACATGTCCCTGTCGAAGGTCTGTGAATTTAAGCTAATTATTCATTAAAGAAGGACAAGCCATTCTCGTACGTGACTTTGTTCTTAGTGTGACTGAAATGTAGGCAATAGCTATGTTTCCATCCAAAAATGCAAATTAAATTTATTTGCAGAACTGGAATATCGCATAAAAGACGAGTGAATAAAGCAGCGTTTCCATCCAATCAATCAAAGAGAACAAAATCGTCACTTCCTGATTAACTGGCACCAAATATCAACAGTAAAAACCGAACTTACTGCAGTAGAAGAAGCTACATGAATCTTTTCTTAATTTATTTAACTGACTTTCACCTCAGAGGACAATGCCGGCACACAATGAACAAGTGGTGGCGTTTGAAGCCATAAGACACGGAGAACAGCTCTTGACACGCTCCAGACGCTCTGGAGGTCATTAATAATATAATAATATTAATACTAAAACGTTTCAGATGTTTTACAGTGTGCTCAGCCTGCTGGTTGGTCCATTCACACACATCTTCATCATATGATCTCTTACAACAAACCTTTTTTAATGCACATACTGCAATTTGTTCAGTAAAAGTGCTTGCGTAGTTTACATAAGTTCATCTTTTCTCATCAAATAAAAATTTTATCCTACTTCCATCAACCATTTTTTATGCTCATAGCCTATCCAAAATGCACAGAAAAAAATATGGCTGGAAACGGAAGGCTAAGAGAGAAATACCACTTCGTCTTTAAAAAAGTGGAGGAGACTGACAGAAACTCAGAGTTCGGAGAATAAAACCTGCTCCTGACCAGGTTACGTTCAGAGTAAGTTACCACGGTAACTGACTCAGAGTTAAAGTTACCTCTCTTTCAGAAACAGGCTTGACTTACCCTGCTTTCTCCAGTTTGACAAACCTGCCATTTTGAAACAGAAAACCCAGAGTTTCTCTCATTTCAGGGTTAAAATACTCTGAGTTTTCACTTAACCTCCTTTATGAAACGGGGCCCTGATCTCATATGCTATTGTTTTAGAACTTCAGTTGCCGATTGGAGAAATGACCAGAAATAATAAACGGCTACTTGCTCTACAAACAAGTGTGTTCATGACTATACATACAAAGAAAATAATAAAATTAGAAAATATGACTTTGCAACAGGCGACGCGGTGGCGCAGTAGGTAGTGCTCTTGCCTCACAGCAAGAAGGTCGCTAGTTCAAGCCTCGGCTGGGTCAGTTAGCAGTTCTGTGGGGAGTTTGCATGTTCTCCCTGTGTTCGCGTGGGTTTTCTCTGAGTGCTCCGGTTTCCCCCACTAGTCCAAAGACATGCAGTACAGGTGAATTGGGTAAAGCTAAATTGTCCGTAGTGTATGAGTGTGTATGGATGTTTCCCAGAGATGGGTTGCAGCTGGAAAGGCATCCGCTGCATAAAACATATGCTGGATAAGTTGGCGGCTTATTCCGCTGTGGCGACCTCGAATTAATAAGGGGAACTAAGCCGAAAAGAAAATGAATGAATGACTTTGCAACATCAAGCAGCATTAGGCATGGGCCAGTATAAGATTCTGACAGTATGATAACCTTGAATAAAAATATCACGGTTTCACGTTACTGTGATTACTGCTCTAAAATATATTCTTTTTAATTGTCTGGGTAAAAAACAAACACTTTTTCCCCTTTGAACACAATATATTTTCTTTTGAGAAACTTTTAAAATATTTTGGAGCAGTAAACATGTCTGGCTAAATAATTTAAATGAATCATTGACTTCTGGTGTCTTCATTAGTTTCAAAAACACAGATTTCTTCACGATTTAAAATGGCATCTTTGGATATATTTTCTGCTTTTCTTCCTTACATATACCGTAGGGACGGTACAGCAGAAAATATTGGCAGTTTTAAAACCTTGACTTTTCCAAACTGTGGTATACCTTGAAAATGGTTATCGTCCCATGCCTAAGCAGCATAACACTGCTTTTAGGATCTAAAAATTAGTTATTTAAAAAAGTCTCAAGCAAAAAGACTCCAATGGCGCCGCCTGCTGGTACGTGAAGAATATGGTCAATATTTTGAGAACTTCTGACGAACTTTACACTCAAATGTTTGCATATCATCAGCATGCTGTAATCCATTTCTTAAGCAGCAAAAGTCATTTTTAGACTAGTTTGTTGGCCAGTTGTAGTCAGTGCAATGCTAAACGTTATTGTTACACTATAATTTGTTCGTTTTGTCTCCCGTCGTCCCACAACATCATCATATAGTTTAGAATACTGTACAATGTTTTATAGCAATTAATTATTTCAGTGTCCATTTCATTCAGTATATTTAATATTGGGGGCATCCACGGTTTTTGACATACTTTAAATCAGGGTTTCTGCAGGTTTCACCAATTAAATGTAAGACTTTTAAAGACCATTATGAATGAAATTTTTATAGTGCCAGTGCTCAAGGATGCTTTACAAAAACAGTAGAAGAACAAGAAAAGCAATAACCTTAATAAGGTAGAGAAAATGGGAGACTAATAATACATAAAAGAATGACAAAAGACATGAGAACAAGTAATGAAAAAGAAACTCATTCCTGTCATTCAATGAGTGCTTATGTGCATTTAGAAGAACTAGGCAGCACACTCAGGGCTGCAAGATGGATTTAATTTAGTATTCTTATTATTAAAATATATCTGAATGAGGATCAAATGACTGAGTTGGTCTTTGAGAAAGAAAATTAACCTGTTTGTTCCTGCAGATCTTCCTGTTTGACTCTGAATGTTTCTTCAATCTTCACGTCTTCACTCTCCTCTTTAATAAACGCCATCTTTATAACAGTGTGGAGATCAGTCGCTTCAGCAGGAGTTTTTCTCTGTGTTTGGACACTTTATCCTGTTTAAAATGAACAAAATAACAAAAATGTTCAGTTTAAAATAAATAAAACAATGAACAGAAACAAAATAACTTCTCTTCAACACTTGCTTCAACGGTTTCTTTATATGAGAGTCATTAACAAGAAGAAATCAGGTAAAAGAGTAAGTCTGAGCAAGAAACAATAGCCACAAATGAGCTGATTAAAATTAGTACTCCATTTCTTATATATAGTGATGAATACTTAGAATGGAATGACATTATGCTATTTAATAAATTAAACCTTCAATAAAACACTTATTACACACATTTCTGTTACTTTATTCAAACAATAGCCCTCATTACTGTGAGTAAAATAGTACTACGTTGTATAAAGGGTTAAATAATATTGTCAACAGCAGGTACATCATTTACCATCGGATGAAAACCTGAAACTTTAATCAATCGCTTTATATTCATGTAAAAGCTTTATAACAAACCTTTCCCCAGTCGAATCACATCGCAGGAGCGGCGCCGCCTTATGACGTCACATGCAACGCCAAAATAAAAGTCTTTTTTGTTTACTTACTGTTGCAGAATTATTAATGAATTTCTCCCTCACTTTCCCACCTACACAGACACACATATATTCAGCATTTGGAGTTGATCAAAATCTTTATTCTAAACATTTTTAAGACCATTAAAAAAACTTTTTTAATCCATTAAGACTAAGTGTTTAAAACAGAAAATCCCAACATTATAAACAAATAATCTGATGGGTGTTTTGAGCTGAAACTTTACAGACACATTCTGGAGTCACAAAAGACTTATCTTAAATCTTGAAAGGGGTAAAATAAGGTGCCCTTTAAGGAAAAAGTACCCATTACTACTACATGTTTCAGTTTCACTAGCTGGGTCATTATCACTATAAAGTGCCTTTGATGTCCCACAAGATTGAATCAGTCCTATATGGGCATAATGCACAATAATCAAACTCTGATTTAATATAGCTGGTTAAACCTTTACACACATGCAGGTTATAAATGTTTTGAATGTTTTGATCAATTTTTGCCATTTTCTTTCATTGAATGGATGTGATTTTGCCATGTCCCAAACACTGCTCAGACAACTTCAGTGAGTCAAAAAAAGTAGGTAAATTAGATCAAATTAAAAAGATTTTTAAATATTCTTATTGTCTTTAACAAGTTGTTTGATTAAAAAAACTGAATAACTTTTTGTTTTCATAATATCATTAATCATTTTGCACATCCTTGAAATTGCTGTCCACCCTGTCATGATGTGGTAAATGCCCCTTTAAGAAAGATGTACTCATTGGCATCCCCATTTTGCTTTTCTTGATGTGCACACATTAAGTATCTCTACCAGTGGTGTAGTCCTTAAAAAAAAGGTGGTGTACTATTACACCCAACCCAAATTTTAAATGAAAGTAGGCATAGAAACGACGAAAGTCAATGTTTCTTTGATTTATTTATATATATAAAACATCAGCTACCTCTAACTATTAACTTCCACGAAAGGAAAAACAAATACTACTATGTCAATGTAAGTCAATGGTTAGAGGTTTTCAGCTTTCTTTTGTGTTCAACAGAAGGAAAAAAGACAAACCGGTTTGGAACAAGTAAAGGTTGAGTAAATGATCACAATTGTCATTTTTCTGGGAAAACTATCCATTTAAAAAGAAAAAGAAATTAACAAATGTGTTTGTTTTAAAGGGAGATGCTAATAGTCTAATCCTATTTAATGACTGATGTTTAAAACAAGCATTTCTCCTAGTAGAAGCAGATTCATAACAACCAAAAATATTTCTTTAAAAGTAACAGAAACATCTTGCTGTATATTATCATTAATAAATGAACCAATATGTTTCCAGAATTGAAATCAATGAAAAACAGTTCCAGTATGAAATTGACAGAATGAACATTTTACATCAATATTAGAATGAAACTTTTTCAAAAATTGTTTAATAGCACAGAACTTGTTGATTAATTTAAAAGACACTTCTTTGACCTTGTTGGTGAGGAAATATTTTTGTTGCAAATCTGAAAATATATTATTTAAACATGTAACAATGTTTTCAATAAAGAGATCTAATTTTGTCATTTCTATCTTTTTTATTAGAAAAACTAATTTTACCTATAAACATCTCTGTCGGATCAGAAAGGTACGTTTTTTTTTAGGAGGGAGATGATTGCTATTTTTAAAGAGCATAGTAATTCCTGAAGTTATAGCTCCCATAACAATGGCCACATTTTTTGGACTTACTGGTAGGTTATATGCAGAAATAAATTCAAAGTAATTCATTATAAAACCTCTGTTGTTAAATAACTAGCTAAAAGCAAACCGTTGTTAAACCATCCACTGAAAAACAAAGATTTATTTTTATATAAAATATTTTTGTTGTTTCAAATAGAAAATGTGCGAGGAATAAAATTGTGTTTATAAATTAAAGTCCAGGCCAGAAGTACTTGTTGATGGAAATTTGAAAGTTTAACAGGAATTTTGATTTTGTTATAATTACACATCAATAAAAACTTAATGCCTCTAACAAAAGAAAATACCCATTTTGGAAAAATATTCCAAATTGAATCTTCCTTATTTAGATACTGGTTAAGCTAATTAATTTTGAAAGTATAATTTGAAGAGCAAAAATCGATACAGTTAAGACCTCCTTTATTATACGAATTTATTATAACAGTCTTCTTCATATAGAGGCATTTATTTTTCCAGACAAAGTCTGTTAAAGTTTTGTCAGTTAGTTTACATGTTAGGCTTATCTATGTACAGGGATTGAGCTGCATACGAGAGACGAGACAGGCCCTCATCCGCTTTGGTGAGCAAAATTCTTCCTTTAATAGACAGATCTCTTTGAAGCCAACTATTCACTGTTCTTTTAGTTTTTGCAATGATTGGATTAAAGTTATCATCACGTCTGTTTTTACCGTTAGTTATATTTATGCCAAGGTAAGATACTGAGTTTTTAACAGCTACTCCACAAATTGAGGAAACACAACAATTTTTAATGGGAAGTAATTCACATTTATTTAAATTAAGATTTAAACCAGACGCATTGGAAAATGTTTGTAGAGAATTTAATGCAGCCGCCACTTGAGATGAATCTGTAAAAAACAATGTTGTGTCATCTGCTAGTTGACTTATAATCAAATCTGTACTACCAATAGTAATTCATTTTTAATGACTCCTTTTAATATGTAATTTAAGAAACTGCACTGCAATTAAAAATAAATAAGGTGATACTGGGCATCCCTGCCTCACTCCACGATGTTAAAAAAAACCTTGGGGAAGTACCACTGCTTAACTTAAAAGAGCTATTTACATTTTTATATAACATTTTAATCATTTTACAAAAAGTAACACCAAACCCAATTTCTTTATTATCTTTAACATGTTCTAAAGTGTCAAAGGCTTTATAATAGTCCAAAAAAAATATTAAACTGTCTCCATCAATCATATCAGAATAGTCTAGGATATCTCAAATTAATCTTATGTTATTAGATATATGTCTATTTTGCATTAAACCGGACTGAGTTTCATCGATAATGGAAGGTAGAATGACTTTTAATCTTTTAGCTAAAACTATAGCACTTATTTTATAGTTGTTGTTTAACAAAGTTATTGGACGCCAATTATCTAGTAAATTTTGATTTTTATTTGGTTTGGAGATTAGTGTAATCAAACCTTGGCATAAAGTCATGGTGGGAGAAAAGAGTTGTCCGTACTTTCCTTAAACACTTAACAAGAAGGGAGCAATATTTTTCCTGAACATATGGTAAAATTCTGAAATAAAACCATCAGTGCCAGGAGATTTATTCAGTTTTAATGATTTAATTGCTGCTTAAACTTCTGTTAAAGTAATTGGAGACTCGCAAAAAGCCTGATCAGCATTCTCCAGTTTTATATGCAAGATAATGATTCACAAAAATCTAAAGCATTTTTAAATTAAATTTAGAGGTGTACAAGTCACTATAAAACTTGACACAAAAATTAGCAATAATCTTCTGGTCTTCACATATCGATTGATTATTTACAAGCTTTTCAATTAGATTTTTTTGTTGTTGTTGCTTTTTCAATCTAAAAAAATAAGAAGAATTTTGCTCACCTTCTTCCAACTATCTTTTCCGTGATCTAATTATGCACCCTCTGCTTTTTTTTCTGATCAATTTCATCTAATTTATTTTGATAATGGGTAAATTCAACCTTTTCACTATCAGACAAAATGGTTTTAGATAGAAAATCTGAAATTTACTGCTAAACGTTCTTAAAAACTTTCCGATTTCATATTTTGCTAACTCCCAATTCTTTCCAAATATATTTTCCTCGTTTGCTTTTTTCCAGTACTTGCAAATTATAAATTCGATTTTTTTCATTTACTTCTTTGTGGTTAAGCGATGAAAAATTACATTTCTAATAAGAATTGATTCTACATAAGTTAGCAGTATCTGAAAAAGGAATAGATATTGAGATGCATTTGTGATCAGAGCGGGGTGATGGGATGATGTCTGAATTAGCATTATTTAAATCTCTTGCGATAAGCCACAAATCTATACGGGATTGTTTGGAAAGAGAATTATTTCCCCATGTGAAACATTTTTGAGAAGGATGAGTGTCTCTCTAATATCAACTAAAGAGAATCGTTCTATGAAAGTTTTTTTTAATTATCAGGTGATTTTGGAGGCCATCTGTCTAACATATTATCCAACGCCACATTCAAATCTCCACCAAGGGTTAAAAAGGCATTTGGGTATTTTGCTAGTAATTTCAAAATGTGTTGTTCTATTAGATCAAGAAGTTTTTCATTCTCTTTTTGTCGATTAAATATTATAAATAAATATATATATTTATAAATATTATAACCATAAATATTAACAATGATAAACATTGACCTGATTTTTCAATTACAAGACAAATATAACGGCCAACTCTACATTATCCTCTGTTCTTCTTCATCATCATCATCATCATCACTGCTCTACATTATCCTCTGTTCTTCATCATCATCATCACTGCTCTACATTATCCTCTGTTCTTCATCATCATCATCACTGCTCTACATTATCCTCTGTTCTTCATCATCATCATCATTACTGCTCTACATTATCCTGTTCTTCATCATCATCATCATTACTGCTCTACATTATCCTCTGTTCTTCATCATCATCATCACTGCTCTACATTATCCTCTGTTCTTCATCATCATCATCATCACCGCTCTACATTATCCTGTTCTTCATCATCATCATCATCATCATCACTGCTCTACATTATCCTCTGTTCTTCATCATCATCATCATTACTGCTCTACATTATCCTCTGTTCTTCATCATCATCATCATTACTGCTCTACATTATCCTCTGTTCTTCATCATCATCATCATTACTGCTCTACATTATCCTCTGCTGGAAATTAAAAAAACTTAAGCTCTCCTAGAAATTTAAAGGAGAAGACACACACCTCAGGTATACTTAATAAACACTTAAGGTAAAACACACATTTTGTTTAATTCTATAAATAAAGTAAACAATACTCTCCATACCTGTTACATGAGCGCAATAAAAAGCATTGGATGCAGCTCAGCTTGCATCTGCACCGAGTCTACAGCTAGACCCCTCTCGCATCTGCTGCCTGTATATTTACACTACTGCCATCTAGTGGACACTAACAGTAACACAACAAATCACTACACAAAGTTGATCAAAGTAACACAAATGCACCAAGAGATGTCAGTGTTGGACTGAAAATGGGACATCCTAGCAGAAAGGACATTTTCACTTTTAAAAATGTGACAGGGCTTTACTAAAGAAAAAAATCACACAATTCAGTGATAGAACGCATCCTTGGTCAACTTCTTCGTCAAATGATGACAAATTTAATGCAAATGTGACAGGACTAACAGAAACACAGGGACAAGAGTAGACTTCTGTGTATTATATATTTGCAGTATATATTTGAAGAATGTCTTCATAATTTGATGTTTTTAATCAATATATCCATCACTGTGATTCTTGTGGAGCAAATTCTCTGTTTATTGCTATTTTAGTTCTTTCTCTCGTTTTGTTTTAATTTATTTTTTGCTTTTAATAATTTTTAGTTTTATTTACACTTCATTTTCTCATTTTTGCAAATAAAAATAAAACTGTTATGCGAGGGGGAATGTGAGAATGGGATATGCCTAGTACAAACATCATTAGCTTTGTAAATGTTTATTATTAGCATTTGATGAGTCTCCTCATTCACTTTCATAAAGCGCTTGGACCCGGAAGCCCCTTCATGTGACGCCACACTTAACAAGTGGATTTAGCCTACCCAATTCACCTGTACCGCATGTCTTTTGACAGTGGGGAAAACTGGAGCACCCAGAGGAAACCATGCGAACGTGGGGAAAACATGCTAACTTCACACAGAAACGCCAACTGACCCAGCCGAGGCTCGAACCAGCAACCTCCTTGCTGTGAGGCGACAGCACTACGTACTGCGCCACCATGTCGCCCACATCATTAACTCTTTGAGTTTAACTGTAATATACTGTATGTTAAGCGACGTTTTGATGATTATTAGCTCTTCTGTACAGATGCCACCTGAGATCCTGTGGTGTATCCTCTTGAGAGTTGTCGCACAGGATGGTGATAGGGCATTCCTGCAACTCTCACTGACATCCAGGACCTTCTGAGCCATTGTCAGTGATCCAAAATTCAAGGAGCATGTTCACTACCTCTGGCTGGACAGTAAGTTATTTATGGTTATTTATTTTTAAATAGTGACTACTGGGGAAAGTGCTTGGCATATTCCATATTTATTTATATTCATCATGTCATTCTTGTTACAGAATACAGTGTGCCAAGCACTTTGTACAGTACTCCATTAGTTGTAAAACTTTGAATTATGTTTGTGTCTTGCTTATAAATGTACTTGATTTTAATTAGGTGTCATCAGTCAGAGTGCTTATACTTTGACGAAGTGCTTTGTCTGTTGGGGATGGCAAGAGGGAAGTCCTGCAAGCATTCTGTTCAACAATTGACTTCCCAGGATATTGCTCAGCACATTGGTACTTCATTGCTGGAATTCCCCAGTGAAAAATACACAGTTGTTTTTATGTTTATTAAAGATGATAATTATGAACTGCCGTATCTTAAATTATTATTATTATTTTTTGTAAATTGTCTTCCTTTTGTACATGTGTGCATGAGCATACACAGATGCTGTAGGGGAGACATCTGACATCTAAACAAAAAAACAGATCAGCCAGATTTTTACATGAACCGAGACAGAGGGAAATAAAATAACAATGTTGTATGTGACTCTTAATATTCAAACAAAATCATGATTACAATTATTTTTAAAGATCTACAGTATCTGTGCAGTGCAGAAATGGACACAGAAGTGTTGCTAGAAAGTGCTATTAAAGTATTTACCCTGTATTTACAATTACAAAAATAACACCAAGAAGACTGCATTTTAATTCAGTGTTATTAGATTATGAAGTTATTTGTAACTTATTAAATAAAGTGTAGAACCGATATCAAATTAAAAACCACCCAGTAGGTGGCAGTAGATGGTGGCACTGTCCTAACTCATTCAAATGGAGAAACTGAACAAAACTTTAATGTATCAGTAAATATAAATGATGAAACTGATTGCACTTATAGATGATAAACTTACCAGGTAATATGAGAAGATTAATTAAAGAATTTTACTCCTGCTGGAACATTTACATATAACAGATAATACATTTATATTCAGAGCAGCATCAAAGTAAAAATAAATCCATTATATGATTAAATAAACTGATTTAATAAGTGAAAAGGTTGAAAACATATACTTCCCTTGAGAAATAATAGTGTATTCCTCAAAGCAGTACCTATTGAAAGAGAAACAATTGGACACATGTCCAACACCTTTAATAGCCACAATGTGTAATGTTAACATTTTCAGTTGTAAATTTTCCAGAGGTCTCCCATTCATTCTAAGGTAAACCGGAACTAAAAATGAAAGTGAACTAAAAAAACTGCATTATTTTTCAGACTGCACCTTTATTTGTTTGTTGTAATGTAAATGTAAATGTGCAACCTCTAAAAACTAAAGCCATAAAAACTACACGTTTGATTGCTGCATTTCATTTAAGTCTTCTAAAAAACTAAACATTTTAAAGCAAAATATTAAACAATCATTAAAATATCAGAACTAAAAACACTGCAATGCTGAAAGGCAGAAGTGAAGTGGCATCATTGTGAAAAGGGTCTTTATATGGGTTCCTGTTTAATATAATTCTCATAAATTTTTTTAGCAGGAGAAATACTATTATGAAATTCACATAACCGTTTTCTTTATCGATTAAATTAATAATTAGTTTATAATTCCCTACATTTATATAGCACTTTTCTGGGCACTCAAAGCGCTTTACACATTGGGGGAATCTCCTCATCCACCACCAGTGTGCTGCATTCACCTGGATGACGCGACGGCAGCCATTCTGCGCCATACCGCACACCACACACCAGCTGTTTGGTGGAGAGGAGACAGAGTGATGAAGATAATTATGATATGGGGAGGGTTAGGAGGCCATGATGGACAGAGGCCAGTGGGCAGATTTGGCCAGTATGCCGGGATTAAACCCCTACTCTTTTTCGAAGGACATCATGGGATTTTACATAATGAACATATAAAACACTCAGCAAGAATGCCCACTTTAGTGTAGTTTCGTGTTTAACAATAAAACAATATTTAAGAAGTTGTAAATGCATTTTCTGTTTACTGACATGACATAGTGGGCATTGACGCTATTACGTTTCCACTAACCAATGAAATTACAGGTGGGCGTGACTGAATGTGCAGCCCTGCCCCGATCTGCAGGCTACAGGGCCTTCTCAACCATTTGGGCTCTAACTTGAGTAAGACTGAAATAGTTTTGTGCTCTGTTCAAATGTCCACTAGATGGCAGTAAAAGGCAGCAGTAACACAAGCTGAGGAAGTGTGTTAAAGGGCCATGAAACCCCCTGTCTCAGCAGGGTGTTTCACACCTCTAGTTTGGAAAAAGTCAGGAAAAGTGGGCGTGTCCAGCTCCGTTTAGGTGGGAGTGTCAGGGGAGGGAAAGAGGGAAGGATATGCAAATATGGGAATTTCTGTTTGGGCACGCAGACGCAGGGGAGAAAGACAGTAACTGTGTTTACATGGACATCAGTAATCGAACTACTTGCCAAATTATTAATTTGTTGACTTTAACTGCAGTTTGGCATTTTCACTTTTTATTCAGGAACATTTCCTGCATGTTGCCTGTGACAAACGAGATATTGAAAGCGAGGAACTGCTGGAAGAGTGGAGTTTTAATCCAATGTTTGATACCGTACGGCGAAAGGGAGAAAAAAAATTTCTCGGTAACTTAGATGACTCGGTAGGTAGCGTCAGAAAGCCGTGTGTATATAGACTATCCTGTCACAAAATGCGGCGAAAATCCTGCACGATGAGAAAAGTTTGATCATGTTTACATTTGGAGAGCCGCATTTACAGCGGATCTTTCAGTCTATAAAATTGGACTATAATATTGCAGTGATATTAACATACTGTAAACTTGGTAACTAAATCATTTTGACTATGGTATGTCTTTAAAAACTGAAAGAGCTCAGCTCACCACGAACTAACTTTGCAATCTGGGTAAAACAAAGGGCACAGCACTGCAAACACTTATCAAATCTGTAGACAGACAATCAAACTGGAGCTGTGTCTATTTATTAAAAGGAGACGAGCGGCAAATCCGGATTTCACCATTTCCAGATGCGAAAAGCTCTCGGGTAAAAATGTTCCTTACAAACGCGTTTCTGTCGCGTGCACTATAATCCACACGTGATTCCAGCAGCTCTGTCATAGAGGGAAAATGAAAACAAAACCTTTGTTGAAGCACACTAATAAACGCAACACGGACGACCCGTGTCTCCAAATTCTTGTTCTTTCACTTGTTTTAGCAACACAACGTGGCGTCTCTCTGCCGTCTAAATGCTGTAAACAATCTCCGGAGCTATCATGCATATTAATGAAGTTTCGCGTCATACACAATAGAGCGCGCTGATTGGTTTGAAGCACGTCTTTCTCATGAATTAATGCCGCACACTCAGATACGTCACAATGTTCTGGAAAAGACAGAGAGCCACTCTCCAGCCTGAATTTACACCTATGTATCTCATGGCAGTGACACAGCTTCAAAAATTAGTTTCAAACCGGAAGAACGAATTTGCTCAAAATAACGAAAACAACCAATTTTCACTTTTAGTGCAATATAGTGCAATAGTGTTTATAGCAGCGTGGGACATATATGACTGTCAACAGCTCAAAAAATGTGTTTTGGTGTTTCGTGACCCTTTAAAGGACAATAAAAGAGAACTAATTGATGGAATGTTGACAAAATTTCTTTGGAAAAACAAAACTCATTATATAAAAAAATCAGTAATGCTAAATTCATATGAAAAAGACAATCTTGATTATATTGATTTTAATTCCCTAAATGGTCATTTTAAAATTAATTGGATAAGACAATTTCTTATAAATAACTCATCTATCTGGAATATTATCCCCGGTTTCATTTTCTCTCATATGGGTGGTTTAGAATTTCTTTTAATTATATGTGTAATTATAAAATTGAAAAACTCCCAATCAAACTCTCTATACTTCACCAACAAGTGCTTACGACATGGAGGCTGATTTATAAACACAACTTCTCCTACATAGTTTTCTTATTTGGAACAATGCCAATATCTTGTATATATATAAGTCACTATTCTTTAACAATTGGTGTAACAACGGGCTTAATTATTTGATAATGAAGGAACATTATTTACATTTACAGAATTTATCACAAGATACAAAATTCCTATTACATTACAGGAGTTTACGATACTAACAGGGGCAATACCTGCTGGAATACATATGCTGTACAAAAGCAGTGTATGTACATCAGCACTTTCTGTTTGTCCTCCTAAACCTGAACAGAGCTCAGTCGGTTATATCTGTTTCTCTGGATTTAAGCCTAATAATCACAAAATTAGACCTTTAATCTTAAAAGAACAATATCTTTAATAATGTAAACTGGACTCAAGTATGGTTATTACCTAAAATATATATATTTCAAATAAGGCTAAAGAAATATCATTTGCATTACTTCATACAGTTTATCTCACCAAAAGATTTCTATGTAAAATTGATATTGAGTCAGAATGCTGTTTTTGTGAAAGCTTTAATGAATCTATTTCACATTTATTCTGATCTTGCTAATATACTCAACTTTTTTGGATTAATGTTGAGGCTTTTATTGCAAATAATTATTTTTTTTTTTTATCATTTTCCTTATAAACATGTGATTTTGGGTTATTATGTTAAGAATTGCTCTATAGAAGATGATGGTTTTATTATGAACTTAATTTTATTATAATGTAAATTTCACATTTAAAACCACATGATGGAGAGTAAATGGTAGGGTCATTTTGATTTTTGGATGAAACATCCATTTCATGCTTGTTGCTTTGAGCCTTCATACTAAAGTTCACTTTATTTTTTAAGACCTGATGGTGCTGAAAGAAGAGACTCATCAACAGAAGGACATGGAAAAGAAACACCAAGACATAGCGGTTGATGAAAAATCCACACTGACGAAAAAGACATCAACCGGAAGACCTTGAAAATCCAAATCTAGGTGTAATTTCACTTGTCATCAGTGTGAAAACCACTTTAGTCGATAACACAGCCTTCAAGTCCACATGAGAATTTACACTGGAGAGAGGCCGTACACATGCCAACAGTGTGGAAAAAGCTTCTATTATAAAGGAAACTTTGCAGTGCACATGAGATTTCACACAAGGGAGAGTTTTTACTTGCACACAGTGTGGGAAAAGTTTTCTTAAAAAACAAAGCCTTGACATCCACATGAGGATTCACACTGGAGAGAAACCTTACACATGCACAGTGTGGTAAAAATTCACACGTATGAGCACACTTAATTACCACATGAGAACACACAGGTGAGAACCAGTTTTCATGTGCTCATTGTGGAAAGAGCTTCACAACTAAAGCTAGCCACATGAACCACATGAATGGTCACACTGGAACCATAGTGTTCACATGTGATCAGTGTGGAAAGAGTTTCACACGCAAAGACTCCATTGAGCAACATATCAAGATTCACACAGGAGATAGTTTTAGATGCAGTGAGTGTGGAAAGGGCTTTAAATGTAAAAGAACCCTCAGCACTCACATGAAGCTTCACAATGGAGAGCAGAGTCCTCAAAATTGAGGCCTTGTCCACACGAACACGTTTATAATCAAAAGGGCAGCTTTTCATGTGGTTTGGCCGTTCATTCATGTGAAGTTTCTTTATAAACTATTTTCGAGAGGATCACATAGTTATGATTGTCCACGGCTGGTCCCACATTAGCTAACACATGATTCACCAATCAGATCATTCCTAACTCACTATAAATAGAGTTTCTTACCTCAGTTATCTTCGTCTTGAAGAATCCCCCTCCCACCTCTACTCCCCCTCCTTTCTAGATTGGGCGACACAGCGGCCCAGTGGTTAGCACTGTTGCCTCACAACAAGAATGTCACTGGTTATAGTCCCTACAGAACCAGTTGACATTTGTATGGACTTAGCTCATTCTCCCAAATACCTCCTTTTAGCCATCCCTATATCTGTCATTAGAACAGAAACAAGTCAGTGGAGTTCATCGAGATCTACCTGAGCTCAAACTCCCCTCTCGCCCTGCTTACTGGAGGGAGCCCAGGGCTCGAGGATCTTGTGAGCTTAAGGCTCTTTTCCTGGACAGAATGCCAAACAAGTGTGAACTTTTGAAGACATATCAAGTTACTGAAAATGAAGCCCTTTGAACACCTGAAGATTTAAACTTAATAACTGAAGAAGGGTGACGATTTTCAGTAACTGTTTTGTAGTGTAGATCAGGGGTCACAGCCCAGTACCAGGTTGTGAGAGTCTCTACCGGGCTGCAAGAACACAAAATAACTCTGTATGAGTTTTAACTTTATTATGAACCGATAACCATATTTGGGCACATTGCACACTTGCATTATGAGATTTTGACTTCAATTCAATCTTGATGTTTTGTGGGTAACAAATGAAGACTTTGGTTTGAAAACACTACACATCTATTTTGATTGACTAATTTGAGAATAGAAACAGGTGTTCTTTATAAAGACGATTAAACTTTCTGTAGACAACTGATTGCGTTTTGCAGGATTCAGATTTCTACCTTCCAATCCGTGTTATCATGGATCAATGTTTATCCTTTTCTCATCATCCTGTTTCTCATTGTTTTTATTAAAGATGATTATTGAATAAAGAATAAAGGTAACACATTGCTTAATCTAAGAATGTTCAGTGCATTTGTCTCTTTGTAACTATCTTCAGGAGCCACCAAACTAGGTCAGAGGTCATGGAGACCTTGAGTGGAACTGAAGGGCTGAAGACTGGAAACAACTGTTTCTATTGTTATTTCTATGAGTTAATACTATCTAAAATGTCTAAAGTGATTTAACTATTTTTACGGTTAATTATTTGAAAATAAATCTACTTTTAATCCAAGATAGACTTGGTGTAGTGAGAATTTAACTGTCTGAATGTAGATTATACCGGTTTTTAACCAGTTTTGATAAAGATGGCTGAGAGTACAGTCAGCCTTGGGTAAGAAACAGATTGCACTTTAAGTGTGTGTGCTCTATTTGATTGTGGAACCGTTTCACAGGTCTGGAGTCAGCTCTAAACAGTCTAGTGCAGGGATGGGCAAACTTGATCCTGGAGGGTCGGTGTCCCTGCAGACTTTTGCTCCAACCCTAATCAAACACACCTGCCTGCAGCTTTCTAGTGATTTTGAAGACACTGATTAGTGTGTTCAGGTGTGTTTGACTAGTGTTGGAGCAAAAGTCTGCAGGGACACCAGCCCTCCAAGATCAAGTTTGCCCATCCCTGGTCTAGTGGATGTCTGACATTTATGCTTAAGATATTGTTCAGAATTGTAGTTAGAACACCTCTATGTATGACACAGTTAATGACGTTATGTGAGAGTATAATTGATGTTGATTTGTGACTGTAAGCAAAGCAGCCTAGGAACTCATTGCGAGTGTTGAAGCTGGCTTCTGCAGATGAAACTGCAAACTATCTTCAGTATTTGAATCTCTGACTCTGGCTCTTCTTTATCTGACGGACTGTCATTCTTTGGGTTGAAACTGTAAATTACCCCTACATGATCTAAGATGATTGACAGATCCTGAATCTTTTAATCTTGCTAACTGATCTCTGGATAATTTGGATCTTCAAACATGTTTGCAAATCAGATTAAAATGTCTGAATGAACTGATCTGCACAGCAAAATCCTCAGAGTAAAATTTACTCAGTTCAGAGAACATTTGGTCCCTCTCTATATTGAGTAAAATTTACTCAACAGCAGAGTTAAAGATAATGAGACAATGATGGGGTTAATTAAGTGATGATTGAGCACTGATGATGAACACCTGCTGTTAATAAGCAGAAACAGAAGAGAAGCAGCAGCAGCTTTGCTCATTGATTACCTGATTGACTTTATTTCTGTCGGACGTTCACAAAAGTCCATATGAGATTTATTGAGAATTAACTGTTTTAGGTATTTACATTTTACAAAAAAACAACATGTTTTTTCCCCCGATGTCACCATCATGGAGAAAAGTGGTAGATTTACTTGGGCTCTTTGAGTTTTAATCTGGACTTTTCTTAGCTTGCTATGACAAGTATAAAGCGAGCAATTATGATCAGGTTGACTGATCTTGTATTGATTTTTACTCTTGATCAGAGTTACTGTATAAGAGATTATGTTTGACTTTGTAAATCAAGTTTAAATGATGGTTTATCATGTAAGATACAAAATTCAGTGTTTTTCAAGTGACTGGACCTCAGCTGTGGTTTTATACATTTTTAAAACACATTGAGCATCTGAATCACTTAGAGACCCAAACATCAATAATCAGCGTCTCTATCTCAACAGTGGTTAGAGATTTTGTATTTTTGTGGCTGCAGTGTCTGCTAACATTCATCCATAGTTCCCAGCATGCACTGTAGGAAAAAAAACTCACCATAGTTGAGAAGCATACGCTGATTCTTTATGTCTGTGTGTTTTGAGTGTTTCAGATGTTCAATGTGTTTTATGGTCTGATAAAAGTATTGCTGAGTTCTATTTTCTTGATGCAGTGCTACTTTTGTGATAGAACACTATTCAGACTTAATAGGTCAAAACCAATTTTACTGATTTGACCAGTGACTAAATCACCACAGAATCAATTATCCAGAGCACAATTGCTCTCTTTATTCAACATTTGCCACAATACACTATCTGGCAAACAAAGAGAAACTAACATTAGAAATCGAGTCAGAGTCCAAGTAAAGCAACTACTGTTCTCCTCAATGGTGACAGCTTAAAACACAAAAAGTGGTGTTTTTATTGTTACTGTAAAAAATGACTTAGTTCTTAATAATATCACTATATAGAATTTTGTAGAGTGTGACATAAATAAGGCCAAACAGGTTGTTAATAAGTAAAGCTGCTGTTTGTGGAGTTGCTTAATGATCCTCTGCTAAAATTTTGAGAGATTTGATGTGTTTTATTTCAGTTTATTTCATATACGACTGTGACTGAAGTCAGTTGTAGTTTTCTGTTTCTCTTCTCTGTTTCTGCTTGTTAGCAGCAGGTGTTCATCATCGGTGCTCAATCATCACTTAATTAACCCCATCATTGTCTCATTATCTTTAACTCTGCTGCTGAGTAAATTTTACTCAATTTAGAGAGGGACCAAATGTTCTCTGAACTGAGTAAATTTTACTCTGAGGATTTTGCTGTGTGAGATCTCTGCGTGTGTTGTGAAGGACAGATCTATCGATCCTTAAAAATCATGATCAGCAATGCAACGATAGACTGACGGCACAGCAGCGTAATGACATCATCTGATTAATATTCAATTATCCATGTGAGCAAAATTACATAAAATTAGCAGTAAACGGTTTGTTAAATATGACACGCAATAACTTTCCACATTTGTTGTGAGCTGCAGGCTTTACTCTTTCATGTGTCAAGAATATTCATCATGTATTTCAATGCATATCAATGTATTTAGTTCTACACTTAGAGAAGATTTTCTTTATTATAGTAAGCTAGGCCTACTCAAGTTTTTTTTTTAATAGGCGTAAGGAATAACTGTAGAAATTAATTTTGCATCAAAAAAAGCATTTTGATATTGGTAAAGGTGTCTGCCACTTTTGCGAATCATCAAATCACCGGCATATTAGCGGTCAAAATACGTGCATGACTGCATAAATTATTATCCTTTTTTTTTAAAGTTGAATATTGTGCATGTATGGGTTTGTATCTAAAAAGTTCATATCACTAAATTTTCTCTTTGAACCACCAGGTGGCAGTCTTTGTAATTTTATTTCAGAGTGCAGATTGCATAAGTTTTATTAATACATATTTTTAACTTTATATATAAATAGTTAAAAATACATATTTACTATTTTCCCAAGAGTATATAACTACTGTAAAAAATATCAGCATTTGGTACATACTTTCAGTATTATCTTTGCTTGAACTGACCCAATCTAATCCTGTTTAAAATGAACCTGCTCCCAAGCAGGTTTGAGCTACCAGAACTGTTGCTATGTATCTGCATTTGGAATATGTATCGTGTCAAATGGTCAATAACCAAATCCAGGTAATTTGGTAATCCACGTATGAAGAATGGACCTTTGGTGCTTTTTTTTGTTGTGGTTGCTGTTAATGTTAATTTGACCAATAAATGTTTTGTCATTACTTTTGTCTGTTGTCCTATTTTGAGAGCAAATATTAGGCTAATAAAAGAATATATATTTTTTTAACAAAATGTTGAATTTATGAATTGCGTGAAAGTTTTCTAGAACATTTAAAGATTGCTTCATAAAGGTCTTTCTCTTGACCTGAAAAAGTCATCTTTTACCTTTTACTCTGCAACCAAATTTAGAGGTAAAATCGACGTCTTTTTAAAGTCTTTTCACCTTTCACTATTTAAACTGTTTTCCACGTTGTTTGGACGTCTAGCAATGACATCTTTTTGACAACATTTTTTACTGGGTGGGTAACATACAAAACTAAAAATCTAAATCTTACCCATGAAATGTTCTGCCTTTGTGCTTTGTTTTCTTTGTTTGCTCGTTACTACACCCGTACACAGCACAAAAGTCCAGCATCTTCACATTGGCACACTGTCTTGACTAGTGCAACTGAATGACACTTGTCCTGGGAGCACTGTACAAATGTGGCGGCGCTATTGACGCATGCTCGGGGTCTATACGTGATATCTAGTATATATCTATGGTGTCTGAAGGGAAAGCGCGTTCACATTTTACCGGAACTGGAAGTACATATTTGGTGATGTACCGTATCAACGTCGATGCAATCAAACAAAAGATCTGAACCCAACTCTATTTGTTTATTCGACTCTGAGTCAACTATTTCGCTAAAGAATCAATAGTTTTAAACAAGATGCACTTTGAGATTTAAACTTTTAGCTGGATGTTTAAAAACACATAATAAGGACTCTTTAATAAACATGTAGGAGATAAAGATGCTGTAAAAGGTCATTTGTCTGCTCTGAAAATCCAGATTTGAGCATTAGAGAGACTCATACATTATCCTAGACTCTTATCATGCGTTTTAATGACTGTCAACCGCTTAAACCCCTTTTATTGTACGTGCATTTATGTGTGTTTACGTATGAATTACATCATCTTTACATCAAATTATAAAAAACTAATTACTGCTTGTGTGAGGTGTTTTTAATGCAGTGTGTATAGGCCCTGCCAATGATTTCATTTGCTGTTAAAGACAAGATATTAATCTGCTACTATTGTCACTATCGGTACCCTCACAAAGGCACTGACTTGGATGCTGTATTTGGTAAGTGCTATTTGTTGGGGTAGTTTCAAGTGACCTGTGCTACGAGAGAATGTTGTCTTTTGGAATTTACAGTGACATCTGCATGCCATGCTTATTTAATTACAATCTTATACACATTAAGATCACTTCAAACAGGAGCATTGATTTGTCCTATGTTCATAAGTGCTTCTCTTTGGGGTAGTTTTAATAAGGACATGAACAACAAGCAAGGCTGAACCCATTTTGTTTTGGAATTGCATTGTTTACTATTACCTTTTTGTGTATTTTGCTAGTTTTACGTCTTCTCATCTTACTTTATATTCCAACAAGTAAGAGTACCGTGGAAACACCCCCTTGCATCTTCCTCATTTTTAATTTCTTTGCCCTTGTGATAGAAAACCAGTTGATGTCCACTCTAACTTTAGCAGCATTCTTTTAAGCAAAGTAGAAAGTGCTATCAAGTTGGGGTAGATGTTTGCTGACTTAGTCGCCTCTGTTCACCATGATTCTGTTCTTTTTGTAGTCCTATTCTACACTGTTAAAAATTGTCCCGTTAAAAAACGGTAAGTTACTGGCAGCTGCAGTTGCCAGCAATGTACTGTTATTTTACAGCATGTTGCTGTAAAAATACATGGACTACATTGATATACACAATACTCAAGTGAATTAATTTTGTTCATTGAAAGCGACTGCCTGAAAGCGACTGTTCTTGTTTTTTCCCTTCAGTATTTCTTCATTTCTTCATCGCTAATCCTCAATTATCATTTAATTAGTCATTTAATTAATTCATTTACTTCAGCTTTGCTCCATGTTTCTTAAACACTCAGTAGTGTGGACACTTGGACGTGTTCAATTAAAACTGAGGTATTTGCTCTGGGGTTTAAAGGGTTAAAGGTGTGAGAGGTAAAAACACAGTGTAAAAATGTATTTTAACAGTAATATGATGTTAATTTAAACTACGGAAGTAGACTGTAAAAAAACAGTAGATTGCTGGCAACCACAGCTGCCAGTAGTTTACCGTTAAATCAAGGAAAAAACTGTATTTTACTGTAAAACCTGAAGCAAATTTCTTCTGTGTGTCACCGTTGTGGAGGAGAGTAGAGTCAGTGTTTGAGTCAAAGATGAACAATGAGCTGCTGATGTTATTCTGCATGTTTCTTTACTTAAAGACAGTGGCTGTTTAGTTGCTGATGCAGTAAGAATCTCTGTGTGTTAATTCCAGCTTTACATGTATGTGTGCTGCTGCGAACTTTAAGACATTTGGGTTAAAATGAACTTTTAAAATTAATTTAGCATTAGAAGTATGCTTCTAAGCATATATAGCACATTACTTCATAAACTCATACAGCAGTTGGCCAATTTGAGGCAGTCGCTTTCATTCATTCATTGTCTTGTCGGCTTAGTCCCTTTATTAATCCGGGGTCGCCACGGCGGAATGAACCGCCAACTTATCCAGCACGATTTTACGCAGCGGATGTCCTTCCAGCCGCAACCCATCTCTGGGAACATCCACACGCTCATTCACACTCATACACTACGGACAATTTAGCCTACCCAATTCACCTGTACTGCATGTCTTTGGACTGTGGGGGAAACCGGAGCACCCGGAGGAAACCCACGCGAACGCAGGGAGAACATGCAAACTCCACACAGCCCAGCCCAGCCGAGGTTCGAACCTGCAACCCAGCGACGTTCTTGCTGTGAGGCAACAGCACTACCTACTGCGCCACTGCGTTGCCCGCAGTCGCTTTCAATGAACAAAATTAATTCACTTGAGTATTGTGTATATCAATGTAGTCCATGTATTTTTACAGCAACATACTGTAAAATAACAGTACATTGCTAGCAACTGCAGCTGCCAGTAACTTACTGTTTTTTAACGGGACAATTTTTAACAGTGACCAGCCTGGCCAGGCTGGGAGACCAGCTAAAACCAGCTACTTCCAGCTAAGACCAGCCAACCAGCTTAGGCTGGTTTAAGCTGTTTTTTTTCAGCAGGGCCTACACACTTACCATCAGGAACAATATAAAACACACGACTTAACTGGGGCTAAAATCCATTCATTGCAACTTGTGTTACTGAGATTAGAACAAGTACAATATATACCACATTTGGAAAAGTGACCTGTTATATTACTGTAATACAGAATAAGTCAGTTATATTACAGTGATTGCTTTACTTTTGTACTCTCAACACTGATATTAACAGCTGAGCAAAAGCCTCCATTTCTATCTTATATTCTTGTCTACTTGTGTGTCTGTGTTTTTCATCTGACTGTTTATTTCCTCATGTCTCAAACATGTTGTGACGTGTTTTCCAGAAGTGAAAGAATTTGCATATCTGTTGTTCAACTCAATAGTTCAGCAGAGGAACAGAAAGATCTGCAGGCATTATTCGAGGTGAGAGTTTGCTCTTTACTTTATATCATCTATGAGTGTTGTCTTATGATCCATCGATCATTTCTTTGTGTTTCTGAGACTTTACTGCTGAGCTAAAGTCATTTTGATGATTTCATTTCCACCTTTTGATTTCGTGATTAAACAGATGATGAAGTGTGTTTCTGGACTACATTACAGAAAGCTGCTCATTCTGATGCTGAAATCTATATTGCTGTGAACTCTGAGACAGAAACTCACTCGACAGCTTCATTCTGATGTAATATTGTGTCTACATGATTCATTACAGACTCTTTCAGTAAAATGAGCAGCTTTTCTAATTTAGACAGGAACAGTCATTTATTAAGCTCACATCAAGTGTTGAACACAGACTTACAGAAGCTCTTTCATGCAGAAAACTCAAACTGCAATAACAGTATTCATGAATGCATTTAGTTTGTTTTATGGGTGTAAATTTGTAAAAAAAGAAGAGCTGAGTAGCTTTATATGACAATAGTGATTTACAGTACAGTGGAGTCACCCAATCTTATTTGTAGATACATGAGCTGAAAACCCTGAAGAGTTTCAGTAGTGAGACAGGTTTCATTTGTTTTCCTGAAGTGCTTCTGGTTTAACTGATTCTGATAATAAACAACCTTCTGCTGTGGCTACACGTCACCTGTTTTACATTATTTATACAGTTTTATTTTTCTGAATTCTATTAAACCTGTACATTTCAGAGATCATGAAATTTCTCAAAACAAAAGCAGAAAACAAACTAAGAAATTCTCCTCTAAAATAAGGAAAAACATTTTCAAAAGTACATTCATTCATTTATTTTATTTTCTGCTTAGTCCCTTTATTAAGGGAACGCCAACTTATCCAGCATACGTTTTATGCAGCGGATACCCTTCTTTTTTTTTTTTTTTTTTAATTAGAATCTGCAAAAAGGGTACACAAATTGGGATCATGCAAAGAAAATAAAACATAAAACAACAACGAAAAACAAAAATAACAACAATACAGTCAGGTACTGGTAGTGTATATATGTGTGTGTGTGTGTGTGTGTGTGTGTGTGTGTGTGTGTGTGTGTGTGTGTGTGTGTGTATGTATGTGTGTGTGTGTGTGTGTATGTGCATGTAAAGGTAACATGGTAGACAGGTCAGACTACATACATAAGGGACAATAACAGTCAATGAATGAAGCAAGTGTCATAGATATAAATAAACAAATAGAAAGAGACCAGTCAGTGGTAAAGAGTGGCAACAACGCTAGTAATGTATGATGGTAATGATGACAGTAAAGAGAAAGGACAACAGTAATAACTGACAACAACAACAATAATAAATCACAAGTACTACACCAACTACTACTACAGAAAGTTACTAATATTATAACTACTATTGCAGCTGCTACTACAGCCACAACTACTACGTCTACTACTACTAATACTACTACATCATCTACTACAACTGATATTACTACAACAACGTCTCCTACTACTACTGATACTACTACCGTAATTACTACTACTACAACACCTACATCAACAACATCTACTACTTCTGATACTACTACACAAACTACTACTACTACAACTACACTGTAAAAAATTGCTGTTAAAAAACGGTGAGATTCAACAGTAAAATAATGTTTTTTTTTCAGTAAAACAGTAATATGCTGTTAAAAACAGCGCATTCTGGGTAATATTTCTGTTTTCGAGAAAGTAACCAACAGCAGAAAACTTTGAGTTAACAGAGCTCAGATTCGACGTTTTCAAGTCTGTGTTTGAAATCCCACTTTGTGTGGAAACAGGAAAAGTGGAAACAGGAAAAATACTTGAGTCTTATACAGAGTTAAGAAATAACAGACAAAAACAGTTCAGTGATGACAAAGTCACACTCAGAGCTCATGAATCAGACCTTGTACCTCAACAATGGTAACAATTAAAATGTTTCATGCCGCAATGCATGCTGGGTGTGGCACAGTACAAATATCCCAGCATGCATTGGGGCATGAATAAATGATGTAATATAATGGTCTTACAGTTTTCTTTATTTGCGTTTGATTCTGCTGTTGTTTATGTTTAGACTTTCAGTAGCCAGTTAGTGATGTTTGTGAGTTAAACTTCATTTTGTTAGTTGTCACCGTTGTTGAGGTTCATACGCTGATTCTTGACGTCTCTTTGAGTGCAACTTACACCATAGAGCAAAATGTTTTTGTCCAAGATATTCTTAACTTCTGGAATTCAATGCCACATACAGGCATGTTATATAACGTTTAACAATAAATTAAACATTGGAGAAGAGCAGTAAATGATTTTAATTTAGAACAGGTTCTGCCTCATTAAAACAATGTGAACTTCAGCAGATCTTAATTAGTTTTTTGGCTTGTTTGCCATATCAAAAGAGCTTTTTAAACACAGTTCTAAACAATTGCAGCAGCCAAAATAAATTAATGTTAGCATTATAAGTATGCTTCTAAGCATATATAGCACATTATTTCATAAACTCATACAGAAGTTGGCCAATTTGAGGCAGTCACTTTCAATGAACAAAATGAGTTCACTTGAGTATTGTGTATATCAATGTAGTCCATGTATTTTTACAGCAACATACTGTAAAATAACGGTACATTGCTGGCAACTGCAGCTGCCAGTAACTTACCATTTTTTAACGGGACAATTTTTAACAGTGTAGCGCCACCAGTAATAACTGAACATTTGTATTATTTATATCTATCGTGGATGTATCACCTAATATACAGAGGGAGGGAGACAGTGGGATGTGACATCCCATTAAGCTGGAGCGTGAGTCAGTAACCTTTACCCCAAAATGATTTAATTGAAGTGCAATGCCATAAGGCGTGAAGATAAGTGTCTGGGGTGTTTTGTGTGCAATATGAACATATTTCTGAAGTGAAACCCATTTTAAATAATTTCTGCCCAGTTAAATGAGATCTGTGAAGCACTTTGTACTGTATAATTTGTACACTGTAAAAAAAATTCTGTAAAATTTACGGAAAAATACTGGCAGCTATGGTTGCCAGAACTTTTTTTGTAAAAAATACAGAACTTTTCTGTAAAATTGTTTTTACAGAAATATGTTGTATTTTTTACAAGAGAAAAATGTAATAATTAACTGATGCAAAGATAATTTACAAACCTTTGAGTTAATTATTTTTATTTGCAGAAAGCAACTACATTTTAACTGGCATTTACTGGCATTAAAAGCAATATTTTAAATGTCTAAGTAATATATCTGAGCATATTGATATTGAGAACCATTGCACATCAGTTCACTACAAAAACTTTTTAAATAATGCAAAGTCATTAAATGCATTATTGTGTTCATGTGTGACTGGAAATAAACAGATTTCCACTGCATTAGTAACTACACCATTACATTTAAATAAAAGAAGATGCAGTATTACATCAGATACTCTCAGTTTATCTTGGACTTGCACACAGACGCTACTATCCTCCACAATGGTGACACAAAAAGGTTTTACGGTATTTTGCTGTTGTTTTTCTTCATTTTACAAAAAAATACTGGCAGCTGTGTTTGCCAGTAATCTACTGTTTTTAACATTTTACATTTGTAAATTCAATCTACAGAATATTTCTGTAAAAAATACAATTCAGAGTCTGTATTTTTCATCTAACACATTTAACCCCTAAAATCACAGAGCAAAATCTTTAGTAGGGTGCTCACTACAGAGGGTTGAACACTCAGACAGTGATGAAGTTAATGAGATAATGAAGTGTCTAATTAAAGGAGGATTCTGAATTATTTATGAACAACTGTTAACAAGCAGAATCACTGAAGGAAAGAAGAACACAAATTACAGCCAAAACCAAAGATGAAATCAACTGAGAATAAAACTCTAAATAATTTTGTTTTAATAAAACTAATTACACAATAAAAATATAATTTCTCAAGATCTCAGCAGAACATCATTAAACAACTCCACTAACATCAGGAGCTTCACTTATTATTGACCTTTGACTTTATTTCTGTCACGTGAACAAAAGCTCTTAATGAAATTTCTGTTGTTCATTTGAAGTCACCATGATGGAGGACAGAGTCTGCTTTAGTTGGGCTCTTCAACTTCTTGTTTAAAATCGTTTTGTACAAATAGAGTAGTTTTTCTTTTGCCTGCTATAATTATTGGTGTTAATCACACAGTTTGTACAGCATAAAAAGCCATAAGAAATTATTAAAATAAGGTTGGTGACTTTAACTATGACATCAAAGCCACCTTTGCCTCCTTGTGTACTTGTTCAATATCATGTTAGCTTTGTGTGAGAGTTGAATAACACATGTAAATGAAACCACTGAAGCTTCAGCAATCAATGCCTGTTTAACAGGTCTAAATGCAGCATTCACAATGAAAATGTTTGATCTATGGCAGAACTTAGAAACACACAGACATCAACAATTAATCCTTGAATCTCAATAGTGGTGACAATCAAAAAATAAATATCAAACACATATCAACCCAGAACAACACAAAACAATCTACTGAAATATTACACCCCAAAAACAACATAAAATAAAGGCAAAGAAAGAAATTTTAAGAACATAAAGCTGCATAATTTATTCATGCTGGGAGTTTTGCACTATGCTGGTACCAGCATGCATTGCGGCATGAACAAATTATGTAGCTTTTTTCTCTTTTTTAGCAACCATGGTTGAGGTTCATATCCTGATTCTTGATGTCTGTGTGACTTAACTGAGTTGCTGGAACTCACAAAGTTTTGTGCATGAATCTCTAGTTATTAAGTCCTTCGTAATTGTTTGTTGACCTTTCTGGATTCCATATTATTTCTCCAAATAACATCACATAAATTAAGTATTATAATTTGCTAATTTTTATGACTTATATAATTAGTTCTGCAATAAGTATATAAAGGGTCTCAAAGCTTTTCTTGCCATAACTTATGAGTTTCAGAGTCATAGTTATCACAGCCAGAGAAACATTAAGATAATAGAGCAACGGTTCAAGAGCCCAACTATATCAGCCTCTGATCTCCACGATGGTGAGGTCAAATGAAACATTTTCAATAAAAATATAAACCTCTGTTAATTATCAAATATTCTTTGCAGAATATTGAAATGAAGTCAAACTGTAATCAATGAAGCTGCTAATGCTGTTTGTGGAGTTGTTTAATCCTTGGTTTTAATTCAGTTGGTTTGGTGTTGTTGCTGTATAGTTTTATTTCTTGTTCTGTCCTTCAGTGATTGTGCTTGTTAGCTGCAGGTGTTCATTAATTCAGTCATTTGTGGTCATTCGCTCTGTCTAGGAGACTAAACTAATCAACTGATTTAGGGCTAGTGAATGAGGGTGTATGGTGAGATTTCAGACACTCTGCCTGCTTTCTCGAAACCAAAGGTTAGATCTGTTACAGTTACTTTCCGTATTTTGTACAGAAATTAGCCGTTAATCATTTAACAGGTTTTCACTGTAAATTTTACAGACTTTTACTGTTAAAATCACGGACATTTTTTACAGTGTAGGTTAGCATTTTTAGTCATGGAGAATGTGTTTTTGCAAATTTGAGTCCAAAATGCAGCATTGGGAGTGATGGATAAGTCTGATTCCCATTTAGTGGATGGTAGAACTAATGCGTTGTCTGATTTTGATATTATTTTGTATATTTGGGAGAGCAATTTTTTGGAGGAAGATATACTGATAAACTCTGAGATTTGAGGGGAAAGGTCTAGATTTGCGTTTCTTCTGTTGGATTATTTATGTTAATGTCTTCTAGTTCTTAAATTTTCTGTTCCAGTTCAGCTTGTTGTTTTCTCTCTTTCTTTTTTTTGTAAACGGAATATGAAATTATTTTTCCTCTTAATACTGCCTTTCCTGCTTCTCACAGAAGAGATGGAGATATTTCAAGGGAGTCATTTATCTCTAGAAAGCAAGCCCACTCTCTTTTAAAATAACTGTCGAAATCATGGTCTTGAAGAAGAGAAGTATTGAATCGCCATCTAGAACTGGGTTTATGTGCAGTGGTTATATTCAGTTTTAATGTTACAGGAGCATGATCACTAATGATTATTGGGTGAATCTTTGATTCAGAAATATTGGACATAATAGAATTATCGCCAAGACCAAGATCACTCATGAACTGTTTTATAGTATCTGCAGATTTCCAGATGCGTTTATTGTCGATGTTGTTAGATCTGTCTGTTGTCGGGTCTTAAACTGTGTTGAAATCACCTGCTATTATGACGGGGCAATGAGAGAGATTTGAAATGGAGGTAAAACAATTCTGAAAAAAAGATGGGTCATCTGTGTTTGGGCCGTATAAGTTGCCTATTGTGAGTGGGCTATTGTTAATTAAAATGTTAATTATGATGAAACGTCCCTCTGGGTCTGTAATGGTGGTGTTATGAGCAAATGAGATTTTTTTATTTATTAGGATACACACTCCTCTCTGTTTTGTGTTGTAGTGGGCAGAGTATAAATGATTGTACTGTGATGATTTGATTTTGTTTTGATCAGATTCTGATAAATGAGTTTCTTGTAGAAGGCATATATCTGCTTGTAATTTATTTAAATGGTTAAACACTTTGATCCTCTTTGCCTGGGAGCCGAGTCCACGGACGTTCCAGGATAAAAAAGTGATTGGTGACATTTCTCAGAAAAATAATAAATAAAGAAGTAAATGATAGCGATGTATATTAATATGTGGGTTTGTTAGTACTGCGTATGTATAAATGTTACTGTATGTATTTGACAGGGTGTGGTATTGTACCTGTGTGTGTGTGTGTGTGTGTGTGTGTGTGTATGACAATACAATGTTACTGGTGATATATTGATAAACATTTAATTTAGACATGGACATAACATAACATACACAGTAGAGTAATGACCAGACAAAAAAAAACTGAAAGACCAACATAACGTTTAAAGTGGGAGGAGGATGAAACCTAAGTGCAATATCAAAAACATAACTCAGTTATATTAGGAGGATATGTAGATAGATAGAGGATTATTATGGAAGTGATGTGTTCAAAAAAGCCAGGGGGTAATGTCCTTATCACGAAATAACTGTCCATCTATGTATAATTTGTCCACTGTTATGACTGCCCATTTTCCTTCATTCATTTTCTGTTTTTAGATTGGGAAGAGTTGTTTTCGGCGTTCGAGAATGACCTTTGGATATTGCTCGTTGAGACCGTAAACTGTACCTTTGAGGTTGTCTGCCTTGTTTTTGAACCAGTTCTTTGTGTTTGTATAGTGTTAAAATTTTGCAATGATAGGACGAGGTCGGTTGCTGTTTTGTTGAGAACGGATGCGGTGGACACGGTGAAAAGTGATGCTCTGTACGGTTTCGGCTGGTAGTTTGAGTTGTTTTGTCATAAAGTCCTTGATTAATTTTTCGGGGTCATCTGGAGTTTGATCCGGGATGCCTGTGAAGACTAGATTATCTCTCATACTGCGTGCTTGTAAGTCCAAGATGTTTTCTTTCATTGATTTGTTTTCTGTGACAACGGAAGTGAGTTGAGTGGAAAGTGCGTGAACAGAGTCCTTAAGGAAATGGTTTTCTTTAGTGAGAGTGTCTATCTGTTCTTGACTAAATTCTAAACTGTGTCGGAGCTCTTGAAATTCCTTGTGAATGACTTCTATGAGTGTGATTCTTGAGTCGAGTCCGGAAAGTTTATTCTCTATTGAGCGTAATATATCGCTTACCTCGGTGCAACAGGATGGAGAGGGGGGTGATGAGTTCATAGTGGAAGGAGAATCAGACCGAGGTCTCTTGCAGTTTGGAGTGGGATTACCTTTACCTTTGTGATCTGGCGTGTTCATGTTGCAGCAGATTGTGTTGTAGTGCGTGTCGATATATTCTTCAAATTGATCCAGGGTGAACGACGGAGAAGAGAAAAAAATATATATAATCCAGTTGTATTTATATAGTCCGGTTGTAGATGGATGGAAGTGGACGGAGAAAAGTGGAAAAACAAGAAAAAAAAACCGGGGAAAAAAACACTGAAGTTTGTTTGTTGTCTAGCAGACAGACGCCGCCATTTTGAATTTGAGGTCTCGTGGGCTCTCGCGTTACTCAGCCATGCGGCTCCTTCCGGATACCCTTAGCTGCAACCCAGTACTGAAAAACACCCATACACTCTTACATTCACACTCATACACTTCAGCCAATTTAGCTTACTCAATTCACCTATAGCGCATGTGTTTGGAAACCGAAGCACCCACATGGGAAGCCTCACCAACACGGGGAGAACATGCAAACTCCTCACAGAAACGCCAACTCAAACCGGAACTCAAACCAGCGACCTTCTTGTTGTAAGGCAATCGTGCTACCCACTGCACCAACGTGTCACACCCTTCAAAAGTACATTAAAATGAAAATAAATACAATTGGTTTTCTCAATCGTTGGAGGTCAAAATTATACAGCCATTGTTGGATTATGAGTAGGGCCAGACAGAATCTGCGGGCATTTTTTGCTATTTCTGTGCAGAATTGTGTTAAAAATCTGCAGATTTATGCGGAATGATTTTAGGAGTATCATAACTAAAGCCTTAATATATGAAATGAAAAGTAACACCTTTATAACTTTTATTTAATGTTTACAATGCAAATCCAATTAGATCCACTTACTTGGTAAACAAAGCAAGTCTCTCATATAATATCTGTACTAAAATACAGAAAATATTACTTCACAAAATGTATTGTAAAGAAATAATATGAATATTTTCATATTAGTCAACAATAGTAGTGAAATTACTTTGAAAACTGAATAAATATAAATTTTCACACATTTACACATGTAAATAAACAGAATCAATGATGGGCTGAAAATCTGTGAAATTCTGCACAGGCAGATTCCGTGTGGGCCTAATTATGAGCCAAGGGTTCAGACTGACTTTATTGAACATCTCAGAGTGTTCATGATTGCATGATTGTGCTGTGTTCAGTCATGAAAGATCACCCCAGGATTCCTGACTGAATGGGAAGAGTTAATTGTAGCCAGTGTTGGGAGTAATGCATTACAAAAGTAATGTATTACAGTAACGTATTACATTTTCTTGTAACGTAGTAGTGTAAGGAATTACTAATACATTTTCAGTAATATTTTACTCGGTACATGTTCAGTAACGCGTGCGTTACAACAAATTTTTCACCCGCAAGACATAACAAATAAAAAATACAGCCGTTCTATTTCCTGTTGGTGGTGAGTGAACATACGTGTGTGTTGTCATTAATCTCCCTCTGGCTATTGGAACTTTTTACTTTGAACACAGAATGATTTCAGCCTCTGAGCTCAAGGTCCGGGGCTATTGGCTCAGCCCGGTTCGCAGTAACATTAAGCCCTAACACGCAGCAGAAAAGCGGCAAATAGATGAAAATGACAGATGTCGGTACATTCGCGAGATGGACGTACGTGCATATGGTGTTATTTCACTGACAAATGTCGTAAGCCCAGTATTACATGTCGAGAGTGCATTCATGTAAGACGTGTTACCTGTTTGTGGACAAAACTCCTCTCGTGCATTCAAAACACTTTCTGCCCATGTGCGAATGATCTCTTCTCGCTCCGTCAGATGATGCAGACCAAGAATGTTGATATGGTTTATATATTGCTACACTATTTACCTACAGGTTAAGGTAAATTCTATAATAAATACTAGTGTTTTTGAGCGTTAGGTATACTGCCTATGTTTTAGGCTAGTATTATTTACAACTTGTTAATGAAAGCTTCAGCATACTGTAGTATTAAGAATAGTGAACTGATAAAATGAAATACAAAGTGTAGTTTTGTAACAACTGCCTCTTTGAAGCTACATAAAAAATGGAGAGACCACAAAATAACTTTCAGTTAGTCATGTGTATTTAAAAGTGCATATGACAACAGAAATAAATACTTCTGAAAAACACCAGGGACATAACATCAGCAGAGTTAACTCATTAAAAATAATTTATTAATAGATATGAGCATTTAGTCTTTAGTGCAAGCCAAAAAGATACCATCAGTCCTTAGTAAACCACATGAAACATCGGTTTCAGCAAAACAGTTCATCAAGGGTTGGCCATGGAATCCGATGGAAAGTGGACGAAAGAACGTCTGTAGATATGAAGATGGATTGTCCCTTTTTGTCCTGCTTTGAGGTCTTAAAGTGCATCATACAAAAACCCTCTGCATATAAACAAACATACAATCAACACCTTACTAACACCTTACAAAACATATACAAAACCAAAATATATACAAATAACATACTACTTACATTTTTTTTTTTTTATTGGGAGAATATGTACAATTACAGAATATTTGCAGATATATAAAGATCCTCCACATTTTACTTATGCAAATAAAATTAAAACAAAATATTTCCTTCTATAATTAACGAGTACAAGTAATTATATTACACTTACATGTAAAAATATTTTTCCTTGGTCAACTTACACAATACACCGTTTATACATATAAATATGTAAACCATTATTTGAGTTGACAGAACAATCCTTAAATTAGAGGTACAGAAGGAAAAGAAAAAAAACATATACACATAAACGCAAAAAAAAAAAAAAATCACAGTATATAAACAAAAATAATACCCATCCCAACATACCCCTCCCCCCGTCTGTTCCATCTGTAGTGCACACCAGTAAGGAAGGTTACTGAAAATGGGAGCTGTCGCAGGCTTTAGCTATATCCCCATCAAACAACTGTTCCATCTCTCCCTTCCAAGTACCTTATGAACGGTTCCCATATTTTAAAAAATTTAAGCTTCTTATTCTGTAGATGGTACCGTATTCTTTCTAAATGGAGTGTATTTGTGAGTTCACTGAGCCATAACTTGAAAGAGGGAGGAGATTTATTTTTCCAAAATGTCAGAATAAGTTTTTTGGCTGTTAAAAGGCCATAGGAAATGATCTGTTGCTGAGACTTGGATAATCCAAGCTCATGCTTTGAAACCCCAAACACAATTAAAAATTAATCTGGATCGATAGTTTGCTCTGTGATTTCAGAAAAGACATAAAAAATTTTGCACCAAAAGTCCTGTAAACTAGAACATAAGGCATAACTATGAACCAGTGATGCATCAAATATTTTACATTTATCACATTTTGGAGAGACGCTTTGAAATATTTTAGAAAGCTTTGTTTTTGAGTAGTGCAGTCTATGTAGGGTTTTGAATTGGATAAGATGGTGTCTGGAGTTTATGGAAAAATTATGAATTTCTTCCAGACACTCTGTCCATGTTTCATTGGAAATCTCTGATCCTAGTTCGTCTTCCCATAACTTTTTGATTGTGGATGTTGCGGGTGTTTGGTGGGCTTGAAGAATGTTATATATGCGGGAAATTATTTTCTCCATACCAAAATGTTTCTTCAGACAAATGTCAAGACAGGAAGGATTAACTGTTGTAGATTTCAAGTAAGAGTGTACATAGTTCCTGACTTGCAAGAACCTGAAAAAAATACTTCTGTGAAGTTTATACTTCTCTTGGATTTCTTGAAAGGTGGCAAAAGCACCATCTTGGTAGAGATCACTAACTGTGTGAATTCCCGCATCTCTCCATTGGTAAAAGCCTTTATCTAATATAGAAGGTATAAAGGAGGGGTTACCAGCTATTGGAATGGATAAAGGTAGTGGGTCCACCTTAAAATAAGATTGGACTTGTCTCCAAGTGCGGATAAATTTCTTTTTTAGATCTTATTGGTGAAAGAATGACAGCACCAAGATCGTACGGGGTACATTCATCCTGTTCTATCCCGAGCCAATCCAGCTGTCTGGGGTTATCATTTAGTATTATTGATATAACTCTGAGATTAGCAGCCCAGTAATAACAGCGGAAGTTTGGGAAGGCCAGACCCCCCACCTTTCTAGCTTTGGAAAGATTGACTTGTTTAATTCTATGGTTTTTATAATTCCAAATAAAGGGCAAAGTAATTTTGTCAAGTTGTATAAAAAAAGATTTGGGGATAAATACTAGTATGTTTTGAAACAAATATAGTAGTTGTGGCAGGAAAATCATCTTAGTGGCATTTATTTTGCCAATTAATGAGATAGGGAGGGTCCTCCAGAACTGAATATTTGATTTTTGTTTTTCTAAAAGAGGAGTAAAATTAGCTTCTTTTAAAAAACTAAACTTCTTTGTCACGACTATTCCTAAAAAAGTAAATCTATCAATGGCTAATTTAAATTGAAGTGGGTAAATTTGTGAGAGGTCCTTAAGACCGACTGGCATGAGTTCACTTTTATTTAAATTAATTTTATAACCTGATATTGAGCCAAATTCTTCAATAACTTTTAATATAACTGGAATACTAGTTGCAGGTTTAGTCACATATAAAAGAACATCATCAGCGTACAAAGAGCTTTTGTTTATTGTGTTTTTAGTGTTAAGTCCATGAATTTTCTCGTTCAATCGAAATGTTTCTGCTAGAGGTTCAATGGCCAGGGCAAAAAGAAGCGGGGAGAGTGAGCAGCCTTGACGTGTACCCCTAAATAAATCAAAAGGAGGAGGCAAAATTCTGTTTGTGAGTATTCGTGCCCTGGGATTTTTATATAGAGTTTTTAGCCAAGAAATGAATCTTTCCCCTATTTGAAATTTTTGTAGAAGAGCAAATAAATAAGGCCACTCTACCCAGTCAAAGGCCTTTTCGGCATCTAAGGATAAAATCACTAGGTCAGACCGGTCTGTCTGGGAGGAGTATAGAATATTAAACAATCGACGTAGATTGTTAAAAGAATTACGGCCTGGGCAAAGCCAGTCTGGTCAGGTTTTACTAGTTTTCCTACCAGTGTGTTCATTCTGATGGCTATTGTCTTGGCTAATATTTTCTGATCCACATTAATGAGGGATATTGGCCTATACCCCTTAACCTCTTCAGGATATTTTCCTTTTTTGGGTATAACTGTAATTACTGCTTCATCAAATGACTGGGGCAGTTGTCCCTCCTCCAGAGCTTGGGAGAACATATTAAGCACATAAGGTGCTAACAAATTGTTAAATGATTTATATACCTCACAGGGGATTCCATCAGGACCGGGGGCTTTTCCTCCTTTAAGTGACTTTATAGTATTCTTTATTTCACCTAATGTAAAATCTGCTTCGAGAAATTCTCTATCCTTTTGATCTAGCTTTGGTAAATTACAGCTGTTTAAGAACGTTTCTATAGCATTGGGATCCTTGTTAGAATCACTTGAATATAGTGATTCATAATATTGTTTAAAACTATTATTAATTTCTGTGGGGGATAATGAGTAATTCCCAGATTTTGATTTAATTCGATGAATTGCACGGTCATTTTCAAGCTTTCGTAGCTGTCTAGATAACAATTTATGTGGCTTATCACCAAACTCAAAAATTTTTGTCTCATAAACATTATTGAACTTGAAAGCTTTTCAGATATTAGTGTGTTATAATGATATCTCAGTTTTAGTATTTCTTTATATAAATTTAAAGAAGGTGTAATAGCATGCTGCTCATCTAATTGCTTAATTTCTTGCTTAACAGAAGTGAAGGAGAGATATTTGGTTGGTTATTGGTTTCAAAAAATAAGTCAAGTTGTGTTTGTAAATACTCACAGAAGTTTTTGTCCTTTAGTAGATAGGGGTCTGCCCGCCATAGTGGTTGAGTTTTACCAATTTCTGACAATTTCAAGGCAAATGTAACTGGACTATGATCTGAGATCAGAATATTATGATATTTGGCCTTAAAAGTAAAAGGAATTAATTTTAAATCTACCAAAAAATAGTCAATTCGGGTGTAAACATTATGAACTTGTGAATGGAAGGAGTAGTCTCTTCCTGTTGGATTTGCTAACCTCCATACATCATTGATATTATAATTTTTAATATATGTTTTCAGAAGTTCTCTAGATTTGGAGGGGGGAGCACGCTGAGTCTAAATATGGATCTAAAACACAATTGAAATCTCCCCCTATAATTAAATTTGTGGATGAGATATCAGTGATGCGGGAAAACACATTTTGAAAAAAGCATAGATTATCAAAATTAGGTCCATAAATGTTAACCAGCGTTATTGGTGTTGAAAATATTTCTCCTGTAACTATGATAAATCGTCCCTCCTTATCTGTTATTGTGGATCCATGTTTAAATGGAACCCCCTTTCTAATTAAAATTGCAGTACCCCTGGCCTTAGATGAAAAGGAAGAAAAAAAGGATTGACTTATCCACCTGGCTCTTAGTATAGGATGAAGATCTTTTTTTAAATGCGTCTCTTGTAGGAATATAATGTCTGTGTTCAAAGATTTTAAATGAGAGAGCACTTTGCCACGTTTAACAGGATGATTTAAGCCTTTAACATTCCAGGAGGCAAAATTCAGAGCTCCCACTCCCTTATCTGGCCTTATACCCTGAGCAGCCGCCATCCCATCCAGTATCTATTATTGTACCCACTTCCCCAAGTATGCACCCCCAGACGGAACCCTATTTGCCATCCCCTCCCAAAGTTTCTTATCACAACAAAACTAACTAAGAAAACATTTAAAAAACTAAACAAAAACAAAACAAGAACATACCTGAAAATCCAGGTTTGAGTATACATCGAAACAGAATTTCGTATAACAAACTTGGTATAAGAACGCCCAACTGGCCTTAGCTGACTAACAGGAGCTTAGTTAAGAGTTCCTTTGGTTATAATAAGGATCATCTGCCATGTAAACAGCTCGATTTTTAAAAGTCCAAATCGCGAAGCATATAAACATTTTGAAAAAGATAATGTAAAAGGTAATGTAAATAAAGTACGTTAAAGGGAAAAAAGCACAGCGTTACTGATCAGCATTGCATTGTTTGCACAGTCTCAAAGGGTATTACGGCACGTTACCCTCACCAAAATGCTGTTCTGCATATTCAATCGCCTTGGCAGGGTCAGTAAAGTATTTTTCTTCTCCGTTGTGTGTGACCCGTAATTTCGATGGGTACAGAAATCCGAAACGGACGCCTGGTTGATCTCGCAGTATAGTTTTCGCTTTGCTGAAACGGGCACGCTGTTTCAGTATGGCTGGTGGGAGGTCGGGAAATATTAGAAGCTTCTCTCCCCTATAAGTGATGGTTTTGAGCTGTGCTGCTTTTCGGATGATGTCTTGCCACTCGTGACAATAATGCATTTTGACAACAAATGCCCGGGGATATGGGGTGTTATTGGAGCGATTCCTCAGGGATCTGTTAGCACGGTCGATCAAAGGCAAAGTTTCCAGAGAGAGCGCGTTCTTCAACAGGTGCGCGATAAAGTCCGTTGTTTTGTGCCCAGCCTCCTCGCCTTCTTTAACATTCAGGATTCGCAAATTTTGCCTTCTACTGCGACTTTCCAGATCCGTACATTTTTCCGTAATCTGTGTCAAGCTGCTTGTTAACTTTTCGACCTCTTTTTGTAATTGGCAAACCGTGTCAGAAGAAAAAGTTGCGCCGCATTCAAGTTCAGCTATTGTTTTAGCTCGTTCGCTCATAGTATCTTTCATGGTGGAGATTGTGACATCCATTTCTTTCTTTATAGCCGTTAATTCTGCTCTGATGGAGATCGAGAACTGATCGATTTTTTTGTCGATAGCTTCGACAATTTCTGACTTGAATAGTAAGAAGCTTGATTGTAGGGAAGCAATCCCTTCTAGCACTGCATTGTTAGCCTCGGTGCTAGTCTCCTCGCTGCGATGAACTTGTATGTCCCTCTGGGTTTCAGTCGTCTGCTTTGTGTTTTATTTATGCTTGTTTGGCATCTTAGTCGAATATATTAAACACAGTGGTGTGGCAATAAATTATTAGTTAGTTTTGCTCGCATATATCTTAAAAGTTGTGGAGCTGTTTTCACATGCGTCTTGCACTCACATGGCGTCACCCGGAAGTCATACTACTTACATTTGAGTATAAGAACAAAATGTACCTCAAATTAGGCCACCAACAAAGGACAGCAAAGTGAAGAAGCCATTCCATGTGCTGAGCACAATACTTCCTGTCTACTGTTAGGGATGGCTGACGTGAAACTGACGTTTCGACACAGTGTCGTGATCCCGAAGCGCAAGTGTTTCGAAACACTGCACCGAAGCATGATCCGAAACACCCAGGTCACATGACTAAAGTGTTTCGAAACACCTGGTCACGTGACTAAAGCGATTCAAAGCATCGATCACTTTAGAAGCGTTTCGAGACCTGGCGATTCTGCATTTGTCTGACAGGGTCAAAAAATACTTCTCATGTGGCCTAGTGGACCGTGCGTCTACACGTTGTTATTGTGCTGCAAATGACTTTGGGGTTCGAATCCCAACTTGTACAAATACTCAGAAATCCTGATTTTATGTATTTTAATAATGTTACTGTTTTATGGTGTAGTCTAGATAGGATACAGCTGCTGATACGCCATCAATTTAGCATCATTTCTGTAACACTGTAAAACAATAATTAATATTTATACAGTACTGTGATGGTTGGGTTTAGGGTTTGGGTAGATATAATAAAATACAATTAATGGGAAATTTAATAAATAATATAAATAATTCTTGTTATCTTCTGGCCACAACTGTGTCTGATCTAGCAACAACCCTGTTTTATGACCAAAACAAGACATATTTATTCACAAAGTGTTTATTGGGATGTCAGACCAATGTTGAAACAAAACGATACAAGAACAGAGCAATTCAAACTGAGATTGAAGCATTTCAAAATAACTGTATCATCCTGGATTTGAGCCCACTAATCCCGCATGGTAGTTAGGAATCCTAACCGCTCCACTAAATCACTGGAAGGTTCAAGCCTACAAAGTGGGGTTTAATACTTCAATTTGCTCAACTGTTCTTTGCTGAAGCTGTTCCAGTGCAATACATAAAAAACAACCACTAGGTGTCACCATAGAGTGGGATTTCAAAACGTTTCGAAGCTTCGACACATTTGCTTCGACTGTTTCAGTGTTTCATGAAGCCTCGCTTTGCCCACCTCTATCTACTGCTTCTTCTCTACCTCCTTTTAGGCAGGTTTAAAACTCAATAAATAGGTCGCCCCCTAATGGTTGAGCTAGTTACTACAGGTAGAAACTAATTTAAATAGTGACAGGAAAAACTGTTAACAGTTTTACTACAGTAAAGTGTGGTGAATTGTAGTATAATATACCCCATACTGTAAAAAACACAGTACTGGGTAATTTGTTTATATTACACTTGTTGTGTTACCATAGCAACTATAGTATTACCACAACAGATTAATTGAAGTACTTTACTATAGTACTGTTCAAAACACAGTACATGCCAATATGTGTTCAGGGGCCCTGTGGAACAGCTTTCCCTCAAAATAAAGAGGATGACAGGGAAAATGTCCTCCACAATCTCATCGACAATGTGGAAGAGAACAGAAACGTGTTCACTTTATTTTAGTTGCCATAAAAGAGACGGAAAGCACCAGGTCCAGATGTTTCAACACCAGGTGTTTCACCAGCCTGTCTGAAAACTTGCGCCGACCAGCTGGCTCCTATTTTCACACAGATCTTCAACAGATCACTGGAACAGCGCAAAGTTCCATCCTGCTTCAAATGCTCCACCATCATCCCAATAGCAAAGAAACCAAAGATCACAGGACTCAATGACTACAGACCTGTCGCCTTAACATCTGTGGCCATGAAGTCATTCGAAAGACTGGTGCTAGCTTATCTGAAGGACATCACTGGACGTTTGCTGGACCCCCTGCAGTTTGCCTATAGAGCAAGCCGGTCTGTGGATGATGCAGTCAACATGGGACTGCATTATACCCTACAACATCTGGACAAACCAGGGAACTATGCAAGGATACTGTTTGTGGACTTCAGTTCTGCCTTAAACACCATCGTCCCATCACTGCTCGAGAACAAACTGACCCAGCTGTCTGTCCCCAGCTCTGTCTGTCAATGGATCACCAGCTTCCTGACAGATAGACAACAGCTAGTCAGAATGGGCAAAACCACATCCGACAGCCGCACCATCAGCACTGGTGCCCCCCAGGGATGTGTTCTCTCCCCACTGCTCTTCTCCCTGTACACAAATGACTGCACCGCAAAAGACCCCTCCATTAAGCTCTTGAAGTTTGCTGATGACACTACTGTTATCGGCCTCATCCGGAACGGTGACGAGTCTGCATACAGACAGGAGGTGGAGCGGCTGGCTTTATGGTGCAGATACAACAACCTGGAGCTGAACACGCTTAAAACAGTGGAGATGATAGTGGACTTTAGGAGAAACACCCCTGCACTCCCTCCACTCACCATCATGAACAGCACTGTGGCTGCAGTAGAGTCATTCAGGTTCCTGGGCACCACCATCTCTCAGGATCTGAAGTGGGACATTCACATAGACTCTATTGTGAAGAAAGCCCAGCAGAGACTGTACTTCCTTCGTCGGCTGAGGAAGTTCAACCTGCCACAGGAGCTGCTCGTACAGTTCTACTCAGCTGTCATCCAATCCATCCTCTGCACTTCAATCACCGTCTGGTTCAGCTCAGCTGCCAAAACCAACCTCCGTAGACTACAGCGAATAGTCCGGACTGCTGAACGAATCACTGGCACTACCCTTCCTACACTTCAAGAACTGTACTCTTCCAGAGTGAGTAAAAGGGCTCGCAAAATCACTCTGGACGTCTCGCACCCAGCACACTACCTGTTCGAACTGTTACCATCTGGTCGGCGCAACAGAGCACCAAGCACAAAAACAGCCAGACACAGGAAAAGTTTCTTTCTTCAGGCCATCTACCTCATGAACAGTTAAATATTCCCCTACTGGGCAATAAACGTGCAATACTTTCTCATACGCACTTGTACACAGCACCTTATAACAATATACAATGCAATACTTTCTCCATTCGCATTGGTACACAGCACCTTATAACCTGTATATTTACAACATATCTGTACATACAATTCAACATCCAGATATTTTTTACTTACTGCATCTCTGTTTAATGTCTAATGTTTATCGCCTTTTTCTTTTCTCATATTTAATTTTGTGTTGTCACTTGTCACTTTATGTACACTGGAAGCTTTTGTAGCCAAAACAAATTCCTTGTGTGTGTGAAGCACACTTGGCAATAAAACTGATTCTGATTATAAAATGAGATTGATAGTGAGATTTATTTGAAGAGTGAATAATCCAGTAGGCTATAATACCATATCAAGTTTTTCCCTATTTTCTATCAGTTACATTTCTGCTTGCGTTCGTTATATTTTAGTTTAAATGTTTTTTTATTTGATTAGTATGGTGCACCTTTTAGATGTTTAATAAATGTTTTTAAAATAAAACATATTCTTTACATCCAACGTCTATTCTCTGTGTCTTTAAGTGTGTAAAACTGGAAATATCTCATCATATAACATACAGCCAAAAATGTTATGGTTTATTAGATTAAAAATTATAAGTCTATTTTAGCATTTTGGATATTGTTAATAAATAGTTCACCAATATAAATCATATCAACAAGCACAAAGGAAGAGGGAACACAAGACACAAATTGTGAGTCTGCATATGATCTCACTGAGCGAGCAGTGTACTGAGAGCGCGCAAGAAAATTTGTGTGTGAGCGGTGCATATTTGAGAGAACGTGAGAAAATTTGCACGCTAGCAGCGTATATTTGAGAGCTCGCAAGCAGTTTTGTCTACAAACAGAGGAAATCGGTGCACAAGCATTATATTGAGAAGGCTATGTTCATCATGCTCACTTTGTGCATGACAGTTTTGTGTTGTGAGCCACTTGAATTTAAAGTGAATACAATAATGGCAACAATAAGAAGAGAAAAGAAACCTGCATTTTGTCATGGCATTGGAGTTTACATATAGGCCTGTTGTGTCTAATATGAATATAGTCAAGCTATTCACAGATATTGCCAGATAACCACTTTACCTCTATCATACTTTTAACAGATCATTTGTGAATCTGACTGTCATCCTTTCTTGCATTGTCTTGAGCCTTCACGTTGCCAATTATATATTATATTGTTAGTAGCCTGGATAGGTCACAGTCATTCTGCTGCATTATATCTCTTTATACTAGATGTAAAATGCTCTGCAGTACATTTGGTCATTTTAAAATGTTAAGTTCTAATTCTGTAGTTATTTTGGTGAAAGTAACTGAAAAAGTAATGTAAGAGTAATGTAACATATTACAATTCTGAGACAGTAATATTGTAATGTAAGGGATTACTTATAAATAACAGTGTAAGAATGGGTTTTAACCACAGCAGTTCAAACTGTAGTTCTGCCGAGCGACTAAAAAGTTATCAATATTTATGGTAAAAAACTACATTTCTAGTCAAACCATCCTTCTGCAATCTTATAACAAAAACGGAAATAAGGGCAGCATTAATACCAAAAAAATGTGGGAGAGCGTTGATATTATGTGATTGTGTTGTATTGCAATATGGAGCAGTTAAGTGTTGATGTTAAATCAAAAGTAATTCACAAATACTTGAAAATTAGCTGATTTAATGACAATAATTCTCTATGGTTACAACTGAATTAGTTACACATAACGGTATAAAATGATAAAACATGAAATGATAAAAACATATGATATAGATTGTTCCCAGCTTAAATGTTAATTTAAAGTTACCTAAGGGCGTATTCACACTATGTACAGTTGCGTTGAACCAGGCCAAAGCACGCTTGTCCCCCCCTCCCGTCTCCCCCGATGGCCCGCACTCACATCACATTCGGGCCTGGGCACGCTTACGTCAACGATGACGCGCTGTTCAGTTTAGGAAGAGAAGCGCTCTCACTCAACACAGTGGAGATTTCTTTAGTTATATCATTTAAGTCGTTTGATATGCGGTGACACGCTGTCAAATATTTCGCCAAACAGATCAGCCACTTTTGACGCTCATAAAGTCCTCATGCTGCAGGAATTAGGAGGTTTGCTGAAGGTGCAGCTGTCGTGCAGTGAGGGGTTTGCGTCTTTAATAAACTACGACAGTTTGCGTTCATTGAACAGCACGAATGAATAATTAATCCATATGATACAGTCCCTTAAAAGTCATGTCTCGCTTTCAGTTTCGGGCTCAGGCACGCTTGCACTCACACTGCAAGCGTACCGCGCCTGAGCCCAAGTGAACCGTGCTCAGGCCCACCTCTTCCAACCGGGCCAGGGCCGGCCAAGTAAACCGTGCTTGAGCCCGGTTCAGAGCACTCACACTTCTCAAACGATCCGGGAAACGGGCCTGGGCACGGTTCGGATAGCATAGTGTGAGTACATCCTAAGAAAGAGAGATACAGGGGGAGGGAGAGAGAGACAAAGAGAGCAGGCCCCGAAGATAGCCTGATTGCAGTAGACTCAGGGCGTACTCACACTATGTACAGTTGTGTTGAACCGGGCCAAAGCACGCTTGCCCCCCCTCCCGTCTCCCCCGATGGCCCGCACTCACATCACATTCGGGCCTGGGCACGCTTACGTCAACGATGACGCGCTGTTCAGTTTAGGAAGAGAAGCGCTCTCACTCAACACAGTGGAGATTTCTTTAGTTATATCATTTAAGTCGTTTGATATGTGGTGACACGCTGTCAAATATTTCGCCGAACAGATCAGCCACTTTTGGCGCTCATAAAGTCCTTGTGCTGCAGAAATTAGGAGGTTTGCTGAAAGTGCAGCTGTCGTGCAGTGAGGGGTTTGCGTCTTTAATAATCTACGACAGTTTGCGTTCATTGAACAGCACGAATGATTAATTAATCCATATCAAACAGTCCCTTAAAAGTCACATCTCACTTTCAGTTTGGGCTTAGGCACGCTTGCGCTCACACTGCAAGCGTACCGCACCTGAGCCCAAGTGAACCGCGCTCAGGCCCACCTCTTTCAACCGGGCCAGGGCCGGCCAAGTGAATCGTGCTTGAGCCCAGTTCAGAGCACTCACACTTCTCAAACGATCTGGGACACGGGCCTGGGCACGGTTCGGATAGCATAGTGTGAGTACGTCCTCAGAGAAGATAGACTCCAGAGGGAAGAGGGGCAGAACAGGAAAGCGCAGAGCAAGAAAAGAGACAGCGCAAAGTTTACCAGCTATTTTGTATCTTCTTGACTATGTGACCAAAGCCCAAATGCTGAGACATTTAAACTGACCAATCAACATGTGACCACATTGTAAAACCCCCAAAGTCCACATAGCAGGCCCTGATCTTATCGGTATCAGCCTTTGGAGTCAGTATGGACCTTTTTTGGTGCAAAAGACATGTTTTGCCATATAAACAAATGCATATGATCATTTAGACTCTTACACCTATAACTTGCCCTGAACTGTGCCAGCTATGGCTTAATGTTTGGTCATTGTCTGGAAGCCAGATTTGGTGTGTCATGACTGTAGTGAAATTGATAAACCCATGAGGCATTGCACTTTATATACATTAATAATGATAATTGTCAGTAATGGATAATATCAATATAATTTGTAAAATATTAATTTAGTTAATAAAATATATGTAATGTAGGTTAAATTCGGTTATTTTACAACATACAAGAAACAATAGATTAATAAATCTGGATTGTTTCCTGGATTAAAATTAAGGCATTAGAAAATGCAAACAGGAAGATGGAAACTATTTTGTGCACCAAAATATTTCTTAATTCAAAAAATTATTTAAATGTATTTTAAAAATGGGTCAAGACAGGCCAAACTTACATGGCTCACAAATCAATGTTTAACATCTCGGCCAAATACTACATTTGACATCTGGCCCATGTCTTGCATGCTGCCTTAAAGACGGTGCCACCTCTGCCATACCTGAGCAATGTTTGGCCCACATGCTGTAAGCCAGTGCCGGATGAATGCCTGCTTTATAACAAATCTGGGATAGAATTCTTACTACCTGGGTACATTCTCGATCTTCTGCAATGATCATCCAGTTCTTTTTCCATGTCTGCATTAAACAGCATAAACTAAGGTCTAGTTGGCCATTTGTGTCCCAATAAAAATTACATTTGATTCAGAGGATTTTGAGCATGTACAACTACATCCCAAGACTTTTTATATTATATTAGTCGTCATTTTTTTCAGTGTTTTTCAGTTCACTTTTTTTGCAATAATTCTACAACACCATCAGAAATAAATGTACTAGTAATTATAACTGTTCCTTTAAATTCACAATGGGACCTTATTTTGTCCCCTTTATGAAATGTAAGATCTAAAGTAGATACAAAAAGGTACCTTTCAGGTAACCACCACAGTGATGGGCATTTGTACTCAGGAATGTAGTATGCCAGGGTATTTTAACAGTGGACAAATGTGTGTGGAACTCACACTGTCATTTGAAGACTTTTCAAAAACTGGTTTTATTAGTTTTCTAAAATGGTTGTGTTTAACCAGTTGAACATCTATATAAACACACCTCCATGATGATACAGGAAGAAAGGTTACAGAGCTTCTGCTCAAGACACAAGTTAAGTAGACAAACATCTACATTATTCCTGGTTAGTAAGAGCCACTTAAAATAGTGACAATCAGTTTTCAAAATGTAGCTTTCTGAAATGTTAAGTTTCTATTCACAGGTTAACTTTATTATTCAAATAATAAATAAATGCTTAGGTCCATATGTTAATTGTGAAACTAATTCAGATGTTGTTGCTCTTGTCCTGTAGCTGTGAATGGGTGAAGCACCATGGCAAATGTTAAACAGCTGCTCGAGATCTCACTAAATGAACTGGTAGAAGCTGAACTAAAGAGGTTTCAGTGGCACTTAGTGAATGACCATAGAGATATTTCAAGAGCTGAAATGGAGAATGCAGACAGGTTGAAGACAGTGGATAAGTTGGTGTCATGTTTTGGACCAGAAAGAGCTGTGAAGAACACAGTGGACATCCTGAGGAAAATAAACCAGAAAGACTTGGCTGATCAGCTGGAGAATATACAGAAGCAAGGTATTGTTTAATTCCTTGTCAGACTTTACAAATGTTTTATCAGTTGAAATCTTTCATGTTAAAACCCTGTCCTAGCAATGGTTTTTGAGTCAGATGTATTGTCATAACATTTATTGCACAGCTTCTGAGCAATAAATGTAAATACATTTAATATTATGTATATAACTAATGTATGTTAATATATTGTTTGTCTTCGTTCATCTGAATTTGTTACTTCATTTATATGTGCAATTGTTCTTTTTTGTAATGGGAAGCACAGGACATAACTATGTTTATGAACAAAGAAAAACAAGAACGAAGAAGCTTAGAATAAGTTATGAAACAAACATTTCTGAGACAGTAACACATTATAAAGCCGGCTCACACTGTCTGTAAATTGTCCGTAGTGTATGAGTGTGTATAGATGTTTCCCAGAGATGGGTTGCAGCTGGAAGGGCATCCGCTACGTAAAACATGTGCTGGATAAGTCGGTGGTTCATTCCGCTGTGGCGACTCCAGATTAAAAAGGGTCTAAGCCGAAAAGAAAATGAGTGAATGAATGAATGAATACTACTCTCATTAAAGTTTATGTAAGAATTGGATTTCTGTAAAGTAGCCCCTCATTTTCTGTCATCAGGAGTCTGCATGGCTGTTGAAATAATTGAGCATTAGCAGACTCATAATCCAACTGCAAGATCTTTATCAAGCCTTTTACACATTTTATGCTTTACAAAGAGATAAGACCTCCATCCCAGGAGCACACAAAGATAAAACTATAAAAACAATCATTTATTACATTTGCGCAGACAGAATGAACAAATATGGAATATAGAGTTGAGCAAAGGAAAACATGAACAAAGATAAGTTGTAAAAGAAACATTACTGGAACAGGAACACATTGTAAAGCCAGCTACACTGTGCATTGTTTAAATAATCCTATATGACTATAGCTTCTTCATGAACATGATTCTCATGTCAGACTGTAGGATCTCAGTGTTCATAATGTCAAACTGTAAAACAATAAAGAAGTCCCAAATATGGACACACAAGAAAGCTCATCTGAAGTTGGACATCATCCATCCATGACACATTCACTAACTTGCATTCTGAAAGGATAACACACAGCAAACATTACAAATCTACAGCGTTATTTTGTCCACAACATGCCTCAATAATAAAACCAGAAAAAAATAAGCTGTTCTGACATTTCTGCATGGTGGGTTGAAGTTGCCCTTGGATCTTGCTTTAGAAGCTTTAGGGGGGACTAAACAAAATGTTAGGTCAGGAAACATTGAGACAGCAAATAATCAGCAGAGTAAAGTCATTCAAAAAACTGTAATAGGCACACTTTAATTCTGAAGAATTATTTTTGAAACATCCTGCATCATTCTAAGTAATCAACTTGGTTTACATCAATACAATATAAGATTTAAGTCAAATCACCTACCCCTGCTCATTCAAGTTACCATACAGGTTGTCTCGTCATTTAAATGATGAAACAAATGACTTCATGAGTGCAATTGTTATTTTTTTCGTATTGGAAAGGACAGGGCAAAATTAAGTTTCACATTTGAACAACTTTTTCCTCTCTCTTGTAAAGATGCAGGTTCAGAGAACTGTAAATCCCCTCCTGTTGATTACACAATCACCAGCCATGAACTAAAGAAGAACTTAAAGGAGGATTATAAGCAGATATTGACTGGTAATTCACAGATAGGTCGTAAGAAGTACCTGGATGATATTTATACTGATCTATATGTGGTGGAGAACGAGACTGGAGGAAGAGAGAATGACCATGAGGTTATACAGATGGAGTCAAAGCACAACCAACACACAGCCGAGGATAAACCACTCAAGTGTAATGACATATTTAAAATTCAGCCTGACACTGAACAAAACAGAAGAGTCCTGACACTGGGGATCGCAGGAGTGGGAAAGACTGTCTCTGTCAGCAAATTCATCCTTGACTGGGCTGAAGGAAAAGACAATCAGGAAATAGTCTTCATATTTCCTCTGCCGTTCCGTAGACTGAATCTGATTAAAGAAGAAAAGTACAGTCTCATAGGTCTGCTTAACAAGTACTTCTTTAGCAGTGGAGGACTGAGCTCTCTTCCTAAAGAACAAGGCAAGGTCATGTTCATCTTTGATGGACTGGATGAATATCGCTTTCAATTGAACTTTAAAGAGGAGGATGGATTTACAGATGTTGATAAGGAAATGACAGTGAGTAAAATAGTAACACATCTCTTAAAGAGACAGCTGCTTCGCTCTTCCCTCATCTGGATCACATCCAGACCAGCAGCAGCCAGTCTGATACCCCAAACCTACATTGATCAGGTGACTGAGGTGCGAGGATTCAATGATGAGCAGAAGGAGCAGTACTTCATCAAAAACAGCAGTCCTGAGGTTGCTGGAAACATCATCGGCCACATCAAGAAATCCAGGAGTCTGTACATCATGTGCCACATCCCCGTCTTCTGCTGGATTTCTCTTACTGTTCTTCAGCCTCTGCTGGGTCAAGAGAGCAATGACAAAACACCTACAACTCTCACAGAGATGTACACCAGCTTCGTACTGTCTCAAAAGCAACAGATGAAAGAAAAATACAGCAATGATTCTGAACCTGCAGCCAAAGCCTGGTCTTTTGATGACATTGTTCTGAAGCTTGGGAAACTGGCCTTTAAACAGCTGGAGGAAGGACAACTGATTTTCTACAAAACAGACCTGCAGAAGTGTGGGCTAGATGTCAAGGAAGGGTCTGTGTTCTCTGGATTATGTACTCGAATGTTTCAGGAGGAAAACGCCATTTCAGGGGAACAGGTTTACAGTTTTGTGCATCTCAGCGTTCAGGAGTTCATTGCTGCTCTCTATGTGTTTTTCACTTACAAAGACCAGAAAGCAAATCCATTTCTTGATTCCAGGAAAAAGGAACTGACATGGAAACTCTCTACAAAGACCCTGTTTAAACTTCATAAGGAGGCAGTCAAGAAGACTTTACAAAGCAAGAACGGACACCTGGACCTTTTCCTCCGGTTTCTGCTGGGTCTCTCTCTGGAGTCTAATCAGAGTAACCTGAGAGAGCTCCTGCCAGGACTGGAGCTCAAACCTGATAACATCAAAGACACGACTGACTATATCAAAGAGAAAATAGAGAAGGAGAAATCAGCAGAGAGGACCATCAACCTCTTCCACTGTCTGAATGAACTGAATGATGACTTTGTGGACGAACTCCAGAAGAGCCTGAGCTCTGGAAATACACTACAGGATCTGTCCTCTGCTCAGTGGTCGGGTCTGGTGTTTGTGCTTCTGATGTCAGAAGAGGCCCAAGAGAAGTTTGAACTGCAGAAATATAGAAGATCTGATGAAGCACTGATGAGACTGATGCCAGTGGTCAAAAACACCACAAGAGCACTGTAAGAGTTTTATGTATACACCTATGCTCATTTCACACAGCGATTTGCAACACATCTGCAACCCATGAGTCATATGCATGCAGTGCAGAAACAGCACAGACTATTTGTGTTTTCACATCAAATATGTATTACTGATCACCTGCTGTATACAATATCTGTTCTCCTTATGTGTACTCCATTTTCAGACATTCTTTTCACTACTTTGATTGTTCTTTTACGCAATAATAAATTCTGTTAACACATTGAAATGTTTTAATATACATAGTGTGCATTTCAAAACTGATAGCTCTAATATGTTTTGAGCTTGGAAAAGGGAAATAAAATTATTGATTTTAAGCTTTTATTAATGATAACTAATGATTAATTATCACACAAATTTCCCTTAAATTCAGTATTTACAGAGTACATATAGTGATTTTACCTTTGCTCAAACTAAAACACAATGTTTAAATGTTTTTGTATCTGCTCTGGATTACCCAGCTAGATAAATGCTAAATCATAATTTCTGTTTTTCCTCACAGGCTACAGTGCTGTAATCTCACATTTCGGTCTTGTGAGAGTTTGTCTTCAGCTCTACATTCCTCAAACTGTGTCCTGAGAGAGCTGGACCTGAGTAACAATGACCTGCAGGATTCAGGAGTGAAGCTTCTCTCTGATGGACTGAAGAATCCAAACTGTAAACTGGAGACACTGAGGTCTGAGTTTGAACACTTGATTGATTGATTATAATTTTTATTTACATTAGATGAATGACTAAAAATTACACTTTAAATTTGATTTATGTTCTTATTTCTCAGATTTGTTCTGTGTAAACTCACTGCAGAATCGTGTGAGAGTTTGTCTTCAGTTCTACAATCCTCAAACAGTGTCCTGAGAGAGCTGGACCTGAGTAACAATGAGCTGCAGAATTCAGGAGTGAAGCGCCTCTCTGATGGACTGAAGAGTCCAAATTGTAAACTGGAGACACTGAGGTCTAAGTTTGAACACTTGATTGATTGATTGATTGATTGATTGATTGATTGATTGATTAAAATTTTTATTTACATTAAATGAATGACTAAAAATTACACTGTAAACTTGATTTATGTTCTTATTTCTCAGATTTGTTCTGTGTAAACTCACTGCTGAATCTTGTGAGAGTTTGTCTTCAGCTCTTCAATCCTCAAACGGTGTCCTGAGAGAGCTGGACCTGAGTAACAATGACCTGCAGGATTCAGGAGTGAAGCTTCTCTCTGATGGACTGAAGAGTCCAAACTGTAAACTGGAGACACTGAGGTAAAATAAAAAAAGATAGTTTCTATAAAATAAATGCTGCCACACTTTACTTTTACATTGTAAATATCACAAAGAATGATGACATAAGAAATTTGTAGTATTTTATTTTTATGATTATTCAGTTTGTGTATTTCTTATTTCAAGTGTGAAGTGATGTCAAATATGAGAAAAGTCTTGGGTTTAAAGAGCACCTGTTTTTACCAGATATAATATTTCTCTTAAGTGTCTGTGAAATTTCAGATCATAACATCATTGATTCATGTTCTTTGGGATTGTTCCGGCATGTCTTAAAAGAGCTGTTTTGTGCACTCACTTCAAATAATCAAACTATAAACTGAAAAGTCAGCATTTTGAACGAAATCTGGCCCAAACAAAGTCCTATTGTAAGTTTGTTTGGGCATTTCAAAACAGCTTTGACCTGCAATTCCTTCCCCCTGATTAATTTCTCCTTGCCCGGTTGTCAAACAGGAAAGCAACATTAACACAACATCATTAGCCACATGAATACACTAGAGGGTCAGGTAGCAGAGCTAGTACAAAAGCTTCCGCACTTGTATGATCACTCCTGGAGGGGGCACTCACATACCGGCACAAAAGCCCATTTCAGAATGTGTGTTTTACTATAAGAGTACATACACTGGTGAAGCCATTCAGTGTCTGGCTGCAGCAAATATAACACGGTGTAAATATGTGGTGGTATTTCTCATGGAGGAGGCTGTTTGCCAGGGAATGAAACTGTTGTGGCCCTTTTAATCTGGCTGTGGAAGCAGGGTATTGGCAAATGCACCCATTCCACTCACATTTATTCGATCTTCTTGTTAATCTTATAAATAATTATTTAACAAAAATACATCAAAATGAAGATACAAATGATATAAAATGAAATCCACTGCAAAAACAAGAATCTTCCAACAACAATGTATGAAGCTGTCAAAATTGTGATACTTAATGCCTTTACTTTTATTTTATTTGGTGTGCTGAGTGACAGAGATATTAACAGAATGGGTTTGTGTTTGTTTTAGTTTATTTTCATCATCGTCCGCAATATAATATAAAAATGAAGATCAGGTCATTTTCTATTGCACGTTATACAATAAAGTTTGAACTACAAGCTGAAGTTAGTGACTGTCAGGGCTGTAGCACTCGAGTCCCGACTCAAGACGTTTCTTTCTGTAGTCTAGGACTGGCTAATATTCAGTCTAGAACTTGGTCCAGCAATAGCCATTGGTTGAGCGTGTGTTGTCTGGAAAATGGCTAACATTACTGTTAAATCTACTGTGTATCTAGCATAAGCATTGACGTTATCTTGTGATACGCTTCTCTGCGGCTGCGTCATATTGCTCCTCCTCCATATTAGTGCCTTTTTTAAGTGCGCATCAGTCACTGTACACAGAAACATGTGGGACACTGATATATTTCTTAAGACTCCTGGCTGCTAAAGCTAAACTAATAGAGGTGATGTTTAGCTGAGAGCTAGCTAACTTTAACTGCTAGCATGCTTCATCCCAAACATAAGAGTTAGCATTTGCACAGGTTAGAAAGCAGTGAAAGTAACATAATATAACATACATCTCATATATGCAAATTCAGGGAGCATCTTTAACCTCCAGGGGTCTGAGGTGATTTTTGGGCCCCTGAGATGTTTTGACATGCCCTGACAGTTGTGCTTATTTCAGCTACTTATTACACAGTACTGGCCAATGTGTATTTTATTTGTATTCAGCACAAACTGTGCTACAATAATCTATGAGAAATATTAATGTACATGCTTTTTTTTTTTTTAGAAAAAAATATTATGTGTGGTTAGTAGGTTTTGGAGAATAAAATGTAGCTGAAATAAGGTCCAGAAACTACACTGAATGTGCCTGAACAAGACTTTTGAGTAACCAGTCTTATAGGCTGGAATATTTACTTCACAATTATGTGAAAATTATTCTGTTCTCTCACTCAAAGAAAACATTACAATGATCCACAATTTGTTAAGTTTGTTTTGGGTGATCTCAGCTGTATGCGTGAGTGACAATGGTCATGAATAATTAACACCTGAGAGACTTAAGACACTCATACACTCACCCATCAAGGGCATTGTAAAGCAATGTCCATCTGCAAAAGCTAGCCCAAACTAAATGCTTGTAGTATTACTTGCTGTATGAACATGTTAACACTCTGGGTGAACAATATACAGGGCTCAGCATATATAAATACACGCCTCACAAATCTCTCTTTTAAATTCATATTTTTAATAGGAAGCTGTACAATATTATATTTTTGGATATAGATTAGATTAGTCAAATCTGGAGCTCATCTAACAAAATAACTTACGATAACGCTCCAAAAACTAGTACAGCCAAATTTATATGTTATAGAAAAATATTAAATGAGCAATTCCATGCAAATGTCAACCTTGCCATAAAACAAAATAATTTTCACCAAAATAGCAAAGCCAGTTTTACACTTTTTGTGTAAGGAAGTATTTTACAATAGTTTAGACATACTAAAAAATGTCTCTGTCAATGTTTTCAAACTATTATATTTAATTTACCAAAGTCACACAAGTGGCAATTTCACATCTGTCACATTCATAACGAAGAGACGTCACATCCATAACAAAGCTTTTTCCTCATAAATGCAAAAATGTCAAACAAAATAAAATCAACGATGCTTGTTCTATAGTGAGCCGACTTCAATTCTTTTGATTAGCATTATTTCTTTTGGGTTGTGCAGTTTAATTCACAGAATTTCCACAAAGTATGTTGTATACTGTAATCTTACACTTTTTTTTTATCACATCCATAACACATGTTTATTTTCCACATCTAAAATATACAAAATGTTTACAGATAGATTTTTTTCTGATCTCATAACTTAGTTGTTTTGGAAAATATAAACAGTTGCTTCAATATAATTGTAACCAGCGGATGTGACACTGACAACAGGGGTGTGGATCCACATGCAGGTTTATTAGCAGGATAGTCATTCAAGCAATGATTATAACAGGAGCAAACAGATGTATAAGGGCAAACCAGAGTCGTGGTCAAAATAACAGGCAGATGGTCACAAGGCAGGCAGCAGACAGGAATATAACAAGACAAGGCTAGGTTCAAACACGGCAGGAAAAGGCAAAGGAATACGCGTTGTAGTGTCACTAAACAGTAAACAAGACTCAGCAACAGTGTTAGTGTTTGTGCTCATTATGTAATGCAATGAATCAGTCCTTGAGTGGCTTTAGCTGTGAAAGTCTAATCAGAGGATACTTGGAGCAGGTGTGTGTGTGTGTGCGCTGCATGACTGAACATGTAGTCCATTTACCAACAGATTTGTAGTCCTTGTGAATGTGAGTGTGTTTTCCAGCGATCTCTGGTAGTAGATCGCTGGTGATCATGACATAGCCCCCCCTCTAAGGAGCGGATTCCAGATGCTCCTACTACAGTTCAGGCAGGAGGTGGAGTGGAGGCGGAACAGGGGAAGGGATGGAGGGCCAGGACCATGCAGTGGAAGTGTACCTGGAGCATGGATCATTGGAGGACTTGGAGCATGGAGCTGCGGAGGGTCTGGAGCATGGAGCTGCAGAGGGCCTGGAGCGTGGAGCTGCGGTATGTCTGGAGGCTTTGGTTCAACAGGCATAGATGGGTCATACATCCACAATGGGAGGCTTAGATTCAAGATGCACTGGCAGTTCGTTTAACCCCAGTGGGTCAGGAGGCTTTGGTTCAGGAGGTACTGGCAGTCCATTCAACCCCAGTGGGTCAGGAGGCTTAGGTTCAGGAGGCACTGGCAGTCTATTCAACCCCAGTGAGTCAGGAGGCTTAGGTTCAGGAGGCACTGGCAGTCCATTCAACCCCAGTGGGTCAGGAGGCTTAGGTTCAGGAGGCACTGGCAGTTCATTCAACCCCAGGGATCTGGCGCCCTTGGCCATTCAGGGAATACAAGAGGATCTGGCACCCCTGGCCATTCAGGGAATTCAAGAGGATCTGGCGCCTTTGGCCATTCGGGGTTTTCAAGAGGATCTGGCGTCCCTGGCCATTTGGGGAATTCAAGAAGATCTGGCGCCCGCCACTCGGGGAATTCAAGAGGATCTGGCGCCCACCATTCTGGAAATTCAGAGATATCTGGCACCCTTGGCCATTCGAGGATTTCAGGAGGATATGGCGCCCTCTCCGGGGACTCAGGAAGGGGATCTGGCACTGACTGAGGATCTGGCAACACTGGAGGATCAGGCACTGACTGAGGATCTGGCAACTCTGGAGGATCTGGCAGTGAAAGAGGATCTGGCAACTCTGGAGGATCTGGCAGTGACTGAGGATCTGGCAACTCTGGAGGATAAGGCAGTGGCTGAGGATCTGGCAACTCTAGAGGATCAGGCAGTGGCTGAGGATCTGGCAACTCTGGAGGATCAGGCAGTGGCTGAGGATCTGGCAACTCTGGAGGATTTGGCAACTCTGGAGGATCAGGCAGTGACTGAGGATCTGGCGACTCTGAAGGATTAAGCAGTGACTGAGGATCTGGCAACTCTGGAGGATCAGGCAGTGACTGAGGATCTGGCAACTCTGGAGGATCTGGCAGTTCTGGAGGTGGCGGTGGCAGCTCTGGCAGTAACAACTCTGGTGGTGGCAGCAGCTCTGGCAACTCAGGTGGTGGTGGTCATTCTGGTGGCTCAGGTGATTTCAAGAACAGGAACAATGACAGGAACTATGGCAGGAACAGACTCGGAACAGGAAGCCATCTTGTGAGCTAGTGGCAGACTGGCGCTTAACATTGCGTGAGCTGGAGGGCTGGTTGTGGCCACTTTGTGAACTGGAGGCAGCCATTTTGTGAACTGGCAGACAGGAGGCGGCCATCTTGTGAGCTGGAGGACTGGAGGCGGCCATTTTGTGAACTGGCAGACTGGAGGCGGCCATCTTGTGAGCTGGAGGACTAGAGGCGGCCATTTTGTGAACTGGCAGACTGGATTGGGCAGCAAGCCCCGTCGCCAGCAGGTCTTGCTGTTTATTGCCCCCCAACAACAAAAAAAAAACATTTAAGGGACTCCTCCACCTCGCCAACAGTGAAGGGGGACCCCCTTAGTCGCAATTCAAGATCAATATAAAACTGTAATGTCCAGTGGGGCTTGTGCAATGGCAAGCATGAATAAAGGGGCTCAGAAAGTCCTCCACGAAAGAAAATCATCAGGCATAATTCATCCCAAGATGATAAATGGGCTATCTGGATGAAGTCCGCCACATACTCCTCGATTGATGGGGCTTCCTGACCGAGGTGCATGATTTTGATACCCACTGGATCCATGTTTGGCTGAGTCTTCTGTAACCAGCGGATGTGACACTGACAACAGGGGTGCGGATCCACATGCAGGTTTATTAGCAGGATAGTCAGGCAAGCAATGATTAGAACAGGAGCAAACAGATGTATAAGGGAAATCCAGAGTCGTGGTCAAAATAACAGGCAGATGGTCACAAGGCAGGCAGCAGTCAGTAATATAACAAGAAGACAAGGCTAGGTTCAAACACAGCAAGACAAGGCAAAGGAAAACGCGTTGTAGTGTAACTAAACAGTAAACAAGACTCAGCAACAGTGTTAGTGGTTGTGCTCCTTATGTAATGCAATGAATCAGTCCTTGAGTGGCTTCAGCTGTGAAAGTCTAATCAGAGGATACTAGGAGCAGGTGTGTGTGTGTGTGTGTGCTGCATGACTGAATATGTAGTCCATTTACCAACAGATTTGTATTTGAATGTGAGTGTGTTTTCCAGCGATCTCTGATAGTAGAATTCTGGTGATCATGACAATAATGTTAACATATACCTTCTCTGTGAATTTATATTTTGAGTTTTTACTGCAAACGTCACAATCGTAATGCTGGAATTGCTCAAATACAATTTAAAAAAGAGGAAAAATCAAGAGAAGCAAAACAATGGAAAAATGGAGTTGAAATTGTGTAGGGTTTTTGCAATATTCTTTTTTTCAATATTTAGCTTGAATTTAAGTGTAGTATCTTTCAATGTCTCCATATGTTTGGTGACTAAAATATAATTTTCATAAATATATCTGTTTAATAAATCTGTTTTGTTCAAATGCACCAAAACACAAAGTTCACTGAGAAATGGAGGAAAATATTGATTTTCAAAATGGGCTGTACTCAATTATGCTGAGCACCAGAGATAGGAAGTAACAAAGTACAAATACTTCGTTACTGTACTTAAGTAGTTTTTTTCTGGTATCAGTATTTTACTACTTATTTTACAACTTTTTACTTTTTACTTCTTACATTTTTACACAAATATCTGTACTTTCTACTTCTTACATTTTTTAAACCACGGTCGTTACTTTTGTTTTCATGTGTCAGGTGGCGCGATCTATATCATTTATTGTCATTGCGCAATAATATGAGCGTCTTTTTGATGCAGTCAGTCTATTTTTCCTCATTGCGCACCTGCGTGCTGCAACGCGCAGTTTCTTCAAGGCTATCGTGCACCGTACATGGACTAGTTCATGAAGGTTACTATGAGAAAGGCTAGGATTACTACGCAGTGACAGAGGGAGTCGGCGAATTTAACATGACTGATGCTGCCCTGTTTACACGGTAATAAGACAACATTTGCTCGTTCGGATCACAGGTAAACGAGACACATTCCAGTCAAAAACATGCTGTTTAAATGCTTAAGCCTTTTGTCACCTTCCGATCATACTACACAGGCTTTCTCTGGTCTTTCAATCTAATATTGCGAAAATAGTGCATTTTGTAAAGATTAGTACATTTAGTACTAAAACAATCAAATACTTTATAAAAAATGTATGCATTGAGGTTTATTTCCTTTATTTCTGATGAGTTCATATTTCCTAATACAGAATTTATGCTGTTTTTCAGTTTTTATTGATTTTTTTATTGACTATATGATTTTACATAGGCCTATTCTGTTTTCTTCAATTAATAATTTTTAACAAATATTTTACAACAACAAAGGTAACTATACTGGGGTGCGTTTCCCAAAACCATCGTTAGCCAACTAAGGCCGCAAGTTCCGTCTTTACAAAGATGGTTTGTTGATTTGCCGTTTCCCAAATCCATCGCTTCAACGAACATTTGCAAACTGCGTCGCAAACTTGAGCACTTGAAACGACACCTCTGGAGGTGTAGTTAGAAACGTAATTCCTGGCTGTGTTCTATTCCCACTTATCCCCCTATGCCCTATTCATTTAGAACATTCTAACATTCAAAGTTTGAATTATTAAAAATAAAAAAGCATTAAGGTCATCTCTCTTAGGTGTAATTTGCTTTCAAAGTATTTTTACAGTTCAGTTTTAGCGATCTTCATGTTTACAATTGCGCTCCCTTTGCAGTGCACTTTGAAAACTTTGATGTCATTTTGAACACAGCCTCATGACAAAAGCTATAGGTGACTATTTTTTAAAAGCGGAATTTATGTTACATCTCCAAAGCTTGTGAAAACAAAAAACATAGCATACGTTAATTCTTTTAAATTATAGTAGGTTATTTATTAAGTATCTGTACTGTATATGACATGGGCCTGCTGGTTAGAGCATATCTGCAGTGGTTTGCATGTGCTCAAATTAAAAGCAGACTTTTCAAAAAATAAATAAACAATATCCTACTTAATAATCATCATTAATATTATTATTAAAATAGGATTTTTTTTTCATTTTCTAATAAAAAATAAATATTACATTTCATTTCTTAATAAATAGCCTCATTATTTGTTTATTTATATGATTTATATATGATATTAGAATACGTGTTAGCTTTTGTAAGGGATTTTATGTTTTAGAATAGAATATGTAATGTTCTCAATATTATTAGTAAAGCAAACATTGGCCCTATATGTGCATATATTTGATATATTCATATATATTTCAATTAATATGGAAAGTGAGTGCATGTTTTTACCAAAACTAATATTGGATTTTATTTTAAATGCGTGTTTGTGTAAAACAATATAATTTGCACAAAGAAATGATGGGGTTATTCTCTAAAGAAGTTGTTACTCCACCCCGTTTAGAGCATCATTATGAGCGTTTTACGTTATAACTAACATGGTTCAAACCATGGATCTGCGACAGAGAAACTAAGGGTTTTGGGAAACACTCGTCACCACATCGTTCTTTTCCCAAACGATGCATGGTACTATGATAGTTCAGCCGCGAGTTACATCGTTGTTTGAGAAACGCACCCCTGGGCAATTTATGTGTGTTACCTGTCTTACTTGTGTATGTTGCTTTTAGCATAGAATAAATGTATTACAGTTTTTCTCAGTCACTTTGGCACATTTCTCAGATCAGAACTGAAATTTGTAAAACAGTAGGCCTAAGTGCATTTCTCAAAACAACACGTATAATAGCAAAACACCATGGATTACCTGCAAAAGCCAGTCTCCTGCTCAAAATCCTTCAGTTCATCCCTCAAAACTAAATTTCTGTGTCAATGAACATGTCAGTGGCGTCAGAATGACATGTCCTTGTGTCATTGTATACGAATAAGACTCAAATTACTTAGTAGTCATGTTGTCAATAACAGTGCACTCTGGAGGGCTGTTCTGGTGTAAACTATGGCAATATTTTTGCTGTTTGTACTGTAATAAGCTGCCAGATCATGTCATTCTGATACAGAAAGTAAAAAAGTAAAAATGTGAACAGGACAACCTCCTTTCAGACCTTCATAAGAAAAGTCAAGATTCACCTGGAAGAAATGTAATAAATGCATTATGACTAAATATTAAGACAACTTGTTCAGGCATTTGAACGATTAAATGTTGTGGGAGTGAGTCTATTCAACAGAGATAAAATAATACATGTTGATCAACATGACATAAGAAACTGATAATATAGGAAACATAACCACATAACCATTTGCATGGATGAACAAAAGCATTTGCAACTTGTTCATAATGAGAAACTGCTTTCTGATGTGCACGAGTGACACAATGATGATCTGAAGATTGAACAGGGAAGTTTTGAGAATTTCTATTCTGATCTGAGAAATGGACCAAAGTGACTGAGAAAAACTGTAACAGAATTAATGTTTATTCATTTTATAAAATAACCACAATACCTGAAAAAAAACACTGAAATAGCGGGTGTTGGACTTTCAAAGGGGTCCACAGCATGCTCAAAAATGGGATGGAGGCACTCTGGTCAAATTACAAAGTTTTATTTGGAAGCAAAGAAGAAACCATAATAAAATGTTCTGCGCAGGAGAGTCTTCAGGAACGACTCTACTCTGTCTTCTGTTTCCGTAACACAACTCTTTATACCCCAGTTTTGACTCCTTCCTCATTGTCTTTTCTTGATGATTGACCTTTTAAGGCAGATGCTTCACCTTCTTCTTGTCTCCTCTTGACAATTGTCCTTTTAAGGCAGATGACGTAGACAGCTCGTACATCATGTCACTTTCTTAGAATCTTCTTTATCTAGACACCTACACCCAAAAAACAGGATGTGCTGCACTTGCAACACTTAGCACTTCTCTATTCTGTGCAGATAATATCTTAACTGAACCTTTAGACAGTTTCACAATAATTCATACTTTATAGTTTGATTGTTAAAGCCTTCTCATACATGGAAAATATATAAAAGTTTTATCTTAACTGAAAAACACCACAAATCCCTCTCTTGGCCTCTGAAAGAGGCCACACATTATTCTATTCAATAAATCCTTAAACTAACACAATTATGTTTCATGTAGAAAGGGTTTTTTTTTTTTTTTTTTTTTCTCTCAGCCCGATATGTCCAGATGAGCCTGGGTCGAAAACCTCATTGAGGAAAGACACCCAGGCGACCCCCTAGTTGACGTATGGGCAGCCACAACGTGTTCATTCTGGAACGTCATACCGGGCTGTTATTGTACATCAACATTTCACCCTATAACATTCAGAAATAAAATCCCTTTAAATGCCCTATAAACCAGTGTGCTCAGACAGGACTTGGTAGACCCCTGTGGGGAAAGGCACCCAGTCGGTCCCTTAATTGGCATCATTATATATTTTCTTAGTTATTTTTTTATTTTATTTTTTTTTCATGATACTACCTTAATAAATTCTGTCTCCTTCATGTTACCCGTCATCATATGGTCTCAGATGGTTCTTGACAGCACCCTGCCTTTTCCTCTTTCCACAAGTTCCTTTCCTGAGTGTTTGATTTCCAGACATAGTTAGCAGTTTGCTGTGGACTGGTTTGGAGGAGCCCACATTTCCAAGGCAGACTGCTGATCTCTCACAGCGTCCCTCCATATTTGGATGCTCTAGGCCTATCAAGCATCACTGCTCCACTCCACAACCATCTCACTCAACACCTGCCTTCATGTACAGGTGCCTGGCCTCGCGCGACAAATTCCTGCCTTAGGTTGCTCCGCTGGCCAGCAAGAGTCTTACCCGTCTTAGGAAAAATGTCTCATGGAGACCAGTAACTGCTCTTTCCCACTGTGACCTCCCTTTCAGTTTTCTGTCAGAACTTGGTATCTCTGATGTTAGGAAAACATGCACTCAAGAACCACGTGAGCCATTGAGACCACATTTTAGAGTTTAAGCAATGAGACAGATTTATTAAGTCTAAAATCAATTTGAACTCCAATTATAATTTTAAGTAAAGTTTGACATCTTCATACCCATCCACTCAGCACTATGGTTCGGGCAACCACAACATGTCAACTAAGTCAATCACAATGAAAATATCTAAGCTAAACATTTCAATAGACTGCTTTTAGACTACCGATATCTACTTAACATTTCTTATAACACACAATATATGATGAATCAGCATCTGCAAGGAAGCACAATTAGTAGAGAGAAACAACATTCATAGGTGACACTCCTCCTCCTCATCGATTTCAGGGGATATCAACAGAGGCATTGTGTAAGGGGGTGGGACTCCATCCTTCTTTTCAATTGCAGTTACTATCACCCTGTTGCACAATGACCTGATGCAAGGGATGCAGCAGCATCCACAGGTTACTATTATAGCCACAAAAGTGGCAATACAGATCAGGATGGATGTGAACATAGTTTTATATTTACCAAACACACTAGTCAGCCAATCATCAAAGGGGTTATCTAATGTTGTCTGTGGGGTCCATACTCCTGTCCATTTTGAAACTGTATGCCACCCCCCAGTACATGGCCAATAGGGTTCAAATTTATTCGGGCTATCCTCTTTTTCACACTTACTCACTTCTAGAATGGGTGCACAGAGATCTACGTCATAGCCTCTCCAGGATGAGTTTTGTATTTTTCAGTCAAATGCACTACACAAATCAAATGTATATGATGTGGTAGACCCTTTAACATAGTTTAATTTAATTTTTCCTTTGTAATAGCTGAAGCATTTCTCACCATTCCCCGTTGCCCTCTTTGGTCTAGTTATCTTTACTGTGGCATTTTCCCTCTCCTGTTTTTCTATCCCCAAGATTATTCCCACTATTATCAGTGCTATTACTCCTATCACTCCCACCACTTTCCAATTTTTCCACAATTTTATCCTCATTTTTTGTCTCAGTTGGTGTCTCTGTTTCCCAAGGAATTTTTAATGTCGGCACGTTTTTCCAATCTATCTGTTCTATCCACGACATCAATCTTATACCATAAATATTATAATACTCGACAAAATGAACGAAAAATCAAACAATGATAGGTTTATACAAAGATTTAAACAATAATAAGTTTATACAGTTTTAGGGTAGGGTATAGATTGAAATTGTTATTTCTTGTCCTTCAAAGGTTTTCTCAATTAGTTCAAGCACGTTTGAGAATTCCAATTTATCCAAACCACACCCCAGCCGGGGTATTGATAGTCTGGTGATGTTCAATGTGTCACACCACTCTCTCATGCGTCTCAAACTGCTTTCAAAGTCCTCATATGTTGGCTTGTCTCTAGCTGCTGTTTTTGTAATCAGATGAAAAACTATTCGGTCTGTCTCGTGTGTTACTGCACAATCCCCTTTAGTTTTCCTCTGAGCTCTCACTTTATCCACCCCGTATCTTTCCCTAAATTGTTTTGCTATGCCTGCTCCGAATGCACAATCTGCACTTACACAATGAGCTACTGCTTCCCCTTCTGGGGTTGTAAACAGATCCCCTTCTTTGTGGATTATCTGTAATGCTTGTGTTGGTATTGTTGGGTGATTTGTGAGATGTTGGTCTTCTTGTTGTGTGTCTCCTGAGTGTGGTTGTATTGATACTACACCTTCTACGTCTTCTCCCCCAGTCTCCCTCTCTTGGACCTGCGAAGCTAGGTCCACTCTCGTCTCCTCCAGTTATCGTGTGGGAGGGTCAGTGGGACACCACTGGCTCAGGTCTTACCAAGTGTCCCCTTTTTGTGTTGACCTGTATCTAATATACAGTTGCGCCCATGCATTGGTGTTGGTGCGTCTTCAGCTCCTACACAAATACATGCTTACACACTCCAATTAGTCAAATATCCCCAATTAATCATCTGTTAATTAATCTCCCCTTTCGGCCTGGACCTATAGCTTCAGGCTGTTTTTACACCCTTATGTTGTCTGTCAGGTTAATCCAGCCAGCTTCACACCTTCAGCAACCTGTTCAGAAAAAATCTAAAATAAAACTGTTAGTTTGTTAATCTCTATATAAATGATGCACTTCCAGTTCATGTCCAAGCTGCTCCAGGTCTCCTAAGTTGCCATTCTGTAAACAATTCAAAAGTCATTAATTACATTATTTTGTTTCATAATGATCTAATATCCCTTAACGTGAATTTTTTATGAGGCCTCTTATCCAATTCAGTTTGGTCTGTGCACAGATTTTTGCCAATTTTGTTTTCAAGTTTGTATTCATTATCTCTACCTTTCCCAGTGATTCTTAGTCTTACACCATCTCTAAAATCATGTTTCAGGCCCAGTGCCTGCTCCACTAATTAAAAATATTCATTCTTCCAGTATTTACCATTATCTAATCTAATTTTCCTACAAAAATCTATTTGTTTCAATATCAACATAACACTTAATCACTTAATTTAAGTCTATAGTCGTTATTAGTCTTTTTAACATCTATTTTACAGTTACCAGTTTACTGTTATTTAGAATGGCTTATTGGTTATTTGGCGATCTCAGACACCACTCATCCCAATATTGTGGCCTGTCATCTACTCACCTATAATTTTATTTACATCCTCTAAATCTAGTTCCAGAAGTGTCATAACACCTGCTTAATCCCAATCAATTAGGTGTCCACTATTTTTCAGCAAGTATAATATGCTAAAAATTAACATTACTCCCCCTGTTTGCTCAGTGAATAAGCTCAAAAATCTATCACTCTAAATTTTTAAATCAGTATGACCATATTTCCGCATACCCTATTAACCTCAGATTTAAATCTCTTCTCATTAATTGCTTCTAAATCATAAACTAAACGCTTCTTTTGTCTGTTGTTCACTTGTAAAATTTAATTCAAATTAAATCAGTCACATCTACGTTGATAAATCAATTCAAATTTTCAATTCAATTCAAACTTAAATAAAAATGTCTAAGACTGCATACCACCTTGTCTAGGTGTTTCTATTTATTGCTCAAAAATATTTTAATACCTCTTCACTATGCTGGCTAATTTTATAACCCTCCATCTAAATATTTTACTAATAATCATTCAGTTTTTGAATTTGACACTACTTTAGATAATTCATTTTCTCCTCTATCTATTAATCCGTATGTTGTATTCATTAGGGGTTCAAGCGCGAAGCGCTGAAACCCTATTGTTTTTGTTAAGATTTTTATTATTATTATTATTATTATTATTATTATTATTATTTTTCTGCCGAAGTTGCTATCAGGCCGACCAAACCGTAAGTCCGAGAGAGCTGAAACTTGGCCAGATTGTAGTACTCCGGTACACTAGAGGTTGGCCAAAGATGGGCCAAATCGGACCATAGGTGGCGCTATGGCGCCAAAAACCAACATTTTTGCCATTTTTGGCCGCCATTTGTACACCGTTTGTCGTAGAGTCAAAAACATTACATTTTTTGAATCCTTGGGTTTGCCCGAACAAAAGTGCAAGCGTCGACTTTTTTCTCTAGGACGCTCCGTTTTTCCGATACGTCGCAATTTGTCCAAAACCTACTTTTGCAAACTAGTTCTAGGTTTTTCATCCAATCGTAACCAAACCAGTGTAGAAATGTTCTCTGGACCCTCAATATCAATAGTTATTGAAAAAAAATTGAAATTTTGATTTTCACGCGAAACAGTAGACCAAAAGTTCCATGCTAATTGTAAGCTAATTGCTAATTGTAGCTATAACTTTTGAATGGATTGAGATATCATCACCAAACTTGATACAGGCATGTATAAGGTCACTTTGAGGCCACAGTGCAAAACCCGCGGATTTTGGCCACATGGCGGCGCTATACAGCTTAAAATTCATAAAAAAGACTCTAACCTTACAACCATTAGTCCAATCAACTTGAAATTTGGCATGCTGTGTCTTTGTCCAACTTGTCATGACATATTGTAAGGACACTGGCATATCTCAAAAAACATGGCCGCCATTAGCTAATTAAGATTGAGCAGCCATTAAACTAGGTTAACAATGAGTGATCGGATCGAAACTCGGTGGGCATGTTCGACTCATGGTCCTAAAGGTCTGTAAGAATTTTGAAAGAAATCGGCCACTAGGGGGCGATTTTGTGTTTTTTGAGGTTGTAATTGATTGGTTATTACACACAGTTTTGCACAGCCACACAAAATACATATCATATGAAAGGCCTGCTCATACCGAACACTGTGACACAAACATCACTGCTGTCAGTCGTACTGTTCATTTAATAATAATTAATATAAGGGAAAACCTACTTTTGCAAACTAGTCCCTGGTTTTTAGCTCACATCGCCACGAAACCAGTGTTGTCTGAATCTCTGGACTGCCTAGATCAATAATTATTGAAAAAAAGTTCAACTTTCAACTTTAGCTAGCTATAAATGGCTCATTTGCATAAAAGGGCGTGCCTTTATTCACCTACATGCCAGTAAATGCATGAGGGAAACTCAAAACATCACAGAAATTGGTGAACACATGTGGCACATGAATGTAAACCAGCATGCAAAATTTTGTGGAGATCGGGCAATAGGTGGCGCTATAATAGTAGAAAAGGCCTCAAAAACATAGTGTTTCAATGTCTGTTAATGCTCAATACAGTGTTTCAATTAACATTTTAGCCACTAGATGGATCAGCTTGAAGTTTTGCATGCAGTGTATTTGCCCAAAATGGACTGACATGCTATAAAAATATGGCCGCCTTTAGTGAATTAACTTTAAGCACCCATTAAACACAGTTAACGATGGCCGATCAGAATGTAACTCAATGGGCATGTTGGACTCATGGGCCTTGAGGTCTGTAGACATTTTGAAAGAAATCAGGGCGAGTTTGAGTGCTTTAGAGTGTGTAATTAAACATTTAACTCAATTTATAAACTCTAATACTCTAATCATTTATTTCATTGTCGAATTAAACTACTTACCGGCCTCCTAACTGATAAACCTTAAACTTCTAAAACGCTTGAACCCCGTTAATTGCTGCTTGCAGCTATATTTAGGGGTTCAAGCGCGAAGCGCTGAAACCCTATTGTATTTGTAAGGATTTTTATTATTATTATTATTATTATTAGGGGTTCAAGCGCGAAGCGCTGAAACCCTATTGTAATTGTAAGGATTTTTATTATTATTATTATTATTATTATTATTATTATTATTATTATTATTATTATTATTATGTTTCTGCCTTAAAGTGACTCGTGCAGCCTAAACCGTAAGGCCTAAAAATCTCAAACTTGGCCAGATGCTCCAGAATGCGCACCGCTACTCAGATACCATAAACTGTCCAAATCGGCCCATAGGTGGCGCTATGGCGCCAAAAACTAAGATTTCAGACATTTTTGGCCACCATTCGTACACCGTTTCTCCTAAACTCAAAAACTCTACATTTTTTGAATCCTTGGGTCAGCCCGAACAAAAGTGCACAGGCGGTCTTTGGCCTCTACGACGCACCGTTTTTTCACTACGGCGCGATTTGTCCAAAACCTACTTTTGCGAACTAGTCCTAGGTTTTTCACCCAATCTGAACCAAACCAGTGCATAAATGTTCTCTGGACACTCAATATCAATAATTATCAAAAAAAAGTTGAAATTTTAATTCTCACGCAAAACAATACGCAAAAATGTTCAACGTTAATTGAAGCTAAATGCTAATTGTAGCTATAACTTTTGAACCACATAACATATCATCACCAAACTTGGTACACACATGTATAAGGTCAATATGAGGTCGCAGTGCAAAACCCGCAGACTTTGGCCACAAGGTGGCGCTATAAAGTTCAAAAACTATAAAAAAAGCCCCAACCATACAACCATTAGTCCAATCAGCTTGAAATTTGGCATGCAGTGTCTTTGTCCAAGTTGTCATGACATATTATAAGGACACTGGCATATCTCAAAAAACATGGCCGCCATTAGCCAATTAAGATTAAGCATCCATTAAACAAGGTTTACGTTGGCCAATCAAAACGAAACTCATTAAGCATGTTCGACTCATGGTCCTACATGTCTGTAAAAATTTTGAAAGAAATTGGCCACTAGGGGGCGATATTGAGTTTTTTTAGGTTCTAACTGATTGTCTATTACACACAGTTTTGCACAACCACACAAAATACATAACATATGATAGGCCTGCTCACACTGAACACTTTGACACCAAAACCGCTGCTGTCACTCAAACCGTTCGTTAAAAAGTCATTAATATATAAAAAACCTACTTTTACGAACTAGTCCTAGGTTTTTCACCCAATCTGAACCAAACCAGGTCAGTAATGTTCTCTGGACACTGAATATCAATAATTATCAAAAAAAAGTTGAAATTTTGATTTTCACGTGAAACCGTATGCCAAAACGTTTCATGCTAAATGAAGCTAAATGCTAATTGTAGGTATAACTTTTGAACGGATTGGAATATCATTACCAAACTTGGCACACACATGTATAAGGTCAAGTTGAGGTAGCAGTGCAAAACGCACAGACATTAACCACAAGGTGGCGCTATAAAGGCGATTTTGTGTTTTTTGAGGTTGTAATTGATTGTTTATTACACAAAGCTTTGCACAGGCACACAAAATACATATCATAAGATAGGGCTGCTCATACTGAACACTTTGAGACTAAAACCACAGCTGTCAATCATATCGTTCATTAAAAAATCATAAATAAATGAAAAACCTACTTTTGCGAACTAGTCTCTGGTTTTTAGCTCAATCACAACGAAACCAGTGTTGTTAGAATCTCTGGACTGAGTAGATCAATAATTATCCAAAAAAAGTTGAACTTTCCACTTTGAATAGCTGTAACAGGCTCATTTACAAAAGGGGCGTGTCCACATAAACCTACATGCCTGTAAACCCATAAGGAAAACTCAAAACATCACAGAAATTGGTGAGCACATGTGGCACATGAATGTAAACCAGCATGCAAAATTTTATGGAGATCGGGCAATAGGTGGCGCTATAATAGTAGAAAAGGTCTCAAAAACATAATGTTTCAATGTCTGTTGATGCTCAATACAGTGTTTCAATTAACATTTTAGCCACTAGATGGATCAACTTGAAGTTTTGCATGCAGTGTATTTGCCCAAAATGGACTGACATGGTATAAAAATATGGCCGCCATTAGTGAATTAACTTTAAGCACCCATTAAACACAGTCAACGATGGCCGATCAGAATGTAACTCAATGGGCATGTTGGACTCATGTGCCTAGAGGTCTGTAGACATTTTGAAAGAAATCATCCACTAGAGGGCGAGTTTGAGTGTTTTAGAGCGTGTAATTAAACATTTAACTCAATCTATAAACTCTAATACTCTAATCATTTATTTCATTGTCGAATAAACTACTTACAGGTCTCCTAACTGATAAACCTTAAACTTCTAAAACGCTTGAACCCCGTTAATTGCTGCTTGCAGCTATATTTATTATTATTATTATTATTTTTCTGCCTTAATGTAACTCGTGCAGCCTAAACCGTAAGGCCTAGAAATCTCAAACTTAGACAGATTGTCCAGAATGCGCACCGCTACTCAGATACCATAAACCGTCCAAATCGGCCCATAGGTGGCGCTATGGCGCCAAAAACTAAGATTTCAGACATTTTTGGCCACCATTCGTACACCGTTTGTCCTAAACTCAAAAACTCTACATTTTCTGAATCCTTGGGTCAGCCCGAACAAAAGTGCACAGGCGGTCTTTGGCCTCTAAGACGTACCGTTTTTCCGCTACGTCGCAATTTGTCCAAAACCTACTTTTGCGAACTAGTCCTAGGTTTTTCATCCAATCTAAACCAAACCAGTTCATAAATGTTCTCTGGACACTCAATATCAATAATTATCAAAAAAAAGTTAAAAATTTTAATTCTCACGCAAAACAATACGCAAAAATGTTCAACGTTAATTGAAGCTAAATGCTAATTTTAACCATAACTTTTGAACCACATAACATATCATCACCAAACTTGGTACACACATGTATAAGGTCAATATGAGGTCGCAGTGCAAAACCCGCAGACTTTGGCCACAAGGTGGCGCTATAAAGTTCAAAAACTATAAAAAAAGCCCCAACCATAAAACCATTAGTCCAATCAGCTTGAAATTTGACATGCAGTGTCTTTGTCCAAGTTGTCATGACATATTATAAGGACACTGGCATATCTCAAAAAACATGGCCGCCATTAGCCAATTAAGATTAAGCATCCATTAAACAAGGTTAACGTTGGCCAATCAAAACGAAACTCATTAAGCATGTTCGACTCATGGTCCTACATGTCTGTAAGAATTTTGAAAGAAATCGACCACTAGGGGGCGATGTTGAGTTTTTTTAGGTTCTAACTGATTGTCTATTACACACGGTTTTGCAAAACCACACAAAATACATATCATATGATAGGCCTGCTCACACTGAACACTTTGACACTAAAACCGCTGCTGTCACTCAAACTGTTCGTTAAAAATTCATCAATATATAAAAAACCTACTTTTGCGAACTAGTCCTAGGTTTTTCACCCAATCTGAACCAAACCAGGTCAGTAATGTTCTCTGGACACTGAATATCAATAATTATCCAAAAAAAGTTGAAATTTTGATTTTCACGTGAAACAGTATACCAAAATGTTTCATGCTAATTGAAGCTAAATGCTAATTGTAGCTATAACTTTTGAACGGATTGAAATATCATCACCAAACTTGGCACAAACATGTATAAGGTCAAGTTGAGGTAGCAGTGCAAAACGCACAGACATTAACCACAAGGTGGCGCTATAAAGGCGATTTTGTGTTTTTTGAGGTTGTAATTGATTGGTTATTACACAAAGCTTTGCACAGGCACACAAAATACATATCATAAGATAGGGCTGCTCATACTGAACACTTTGAGACTAAAACCACAGCTGTCAATCATATCGTTCATTAAAAAATCATAAATATATGAAAAACCTACTTTTGCGAACTAGTCTCTGGTTTTTAGCTCAATCACAAAGAAACCAGTGTTGTTAGAATCTCTGGACTGAGTAGATCAATAATTATCCAAAAAAAGTTGAACTTTCCACTTTGAATAGCTGTAACAGGCTCATTTACAAAAGGGGCGTGTCCACATAAACCTACATGCCTGTAAACCCATAAGGAAAACTCAAAACATCACAGAAATTGGTGAGCACATGTGGCACATGAATGTAAACCAGCATGCAAAATTTTGTGGAGATCGGGCAATAGGTGGCGCTATAATATTAGAAAAGGTCTCAAAAACATTGTGTTTCAATGTCTGTTGATGCTCAATACAGTGTTTCATTTAACATTTTAGCCACTAGATGGATCAGCTAGAAGTTTTGCATGCAGTGTATTTGCCCAAAATGGACTGACATGCTATAAAAATATGGCCGCTATTAGTGAATTAACTTTAAGCACCCATTAAACACAGTTAACGGTGGCTGATCAGAATGTAACTCAATGGGCATGTTGGACTCATGGGCCTAGAAGTCTGTAGACATTTTGAAAGAAATCATCCACTAAAGGGCGAGTTTGAGTGCTTTAGAGTGTCTAATTAAACATTTAACTCAATCTATAAACTCTAATACTCTAATCATTTATTTCATTGTCGAATAAACTACTTACAGGCCTCCTAACTGATAAACCTTAAACTTCTAAAACGCTTGAACCCCGTTAATTGCTGCTTGCAGCTATATTTAGGGGTTCAAGCGCGAAGCGCTGAAACCCTATTGTATTTGTTAAAGTTTTTATTATTATTATTAGGGGTTCAAGCGCGAAGCGCTGAAACCCTATTGTAATTGTAAGGATTTTTATTATTATTATTATTATTATTATTATTATTATTATTATTATTATTATTATTATTATGTTTCTGCCTTAAAGTGACTCGTGCAGCCTAAACCGTAAGGCCTAGAAATCTCAAACTTGGCCAGATGCTCCAGAATGCGCACCGCTACTCAGATACCATAAACCGTCCAAATCGGCCCATAGGTGGCGCTATGGCGCCAAAAACTAAGATTTCAGACATTTTTGGCCACCATTCGTACACCGTTTGTCCTAAACTCAAAAACTCTACATTTTCTGAATCCTTGGGTCAGCCCGAACAAAAGTGCACAGGCGGTCTTTGGCCTCTAAGACGTACCGTTTTTCCGCTACGTCGCAATTTGTCCAAAACCTACTTTTGCGAACTAGTCCTAGGTTTTTCATCCAATCTAAACCAAACCAGTACATAAATGTTCTCTGGACACTCAATATCAATAATTATCAAAAAAAAGTTGAAATTTTAATTCTCACGCAAAACAATACGCAAAAATGTTCAACGTTAATTGAAGCTAAATGCTAATTTTAACCATAACTTTTGAACCACATAACATATCAACACCAAACTTGGTACACACATGTATAAGGTCAATTTGAGGTCGCAGTGCAAAACCCGCAGACTTTGGCCACAAGGTGGCGCTATAAAGTTCAAAAACTATAAAAAAAGCCCCAACCATACAACCATTAGTCCAATCAGCTTGAAATTTGGCACGCAGTGTCTTTGTCCAAGTTGTCATGACATATTATAAGGACACTGGCATATCTCAAAAAACATGGCCGCCATTAGCCAATTAAGATTAAGCATCCATTAAACAAGGTTAACGTTGGCCAATCAAAACGAAACTCGTTAAGCATGTTCGACTCATGGTCCTACATGTCTGTAAGAATTTTGAAAGAAATCGGCCACTAGGGGGCGATTTTGAGTTTTTTTAGGTTCTAACTGATTGTCTATTACACACAGTTTTGCACAACCACACAAAATACATATCATATGATAGGCCTGCTCACACTGAACACTTTGACACTAAAACCGCTGCTGTCACTCAAACTGTTCGTTAAAAAGTCATCAATATATAAAAAACCTACTTTTGCGAACTAGTCCTAGGTTTTTCACCCAATCTGAACCAAACCAGGTCAGTAATGTTCTCTGGACACTGAATATCAATAATTATCAAAAAAAAGTTGAAATTTTGATTTTCACGTGAAACAGTATACCAAAACGTTTCATGCTAATTGAAGCTAAATGCTAATTGTAGGTATAACTTTTGACCGGATTGGAATATCATTACCAAACTTGGCACACACATGTATAAGGTCAAGTTGAGGTAGCAGTGCAAAACGCACATACATTAACCACAAGGTGGCGCTATAAAGGCGATTTTGTGTTTTTTGAGGTTGTAATTGATTGTTTATTACACAAAGCTTTGCACAGGCACACAAAATACATATCATAAGATAGAGTTGCTCATACTGAACACTTTGAGACTAAAACCACAGCTGTCAATTACATCGTTCATTAAAAAATCATAAATATATGAAAAACATACTTTTGCGAACTAGTCTCTGGTTTTTAGCTCAATCACAACGAAACCAGTGTTGTTAGAATCTCTGGACTGAGTAGATCAATAATTATTCAAAAAAAGTTTAACTTTCCACTTTGAATAGCTGTAACAGGCTCATTTACAAAAGGGGCGTGTCCACATAAACCTACATGCCTGTAAACCCATAAGGAAAACTCAAAACATCACAGAAATTGGTGAGCACATGTGGCACATGAATGTAAACCAGCATGCAAATTTTTGTGGAGATCGGGCAATAGGTGGCGCTATAATAGTAGAAAAGGCCTCAAAAACATAGTGTTTCAATGTCTGTTGATGCTCAATACAGTGTTTCAATTAACATTTTAGCCACTAGATGGATCAACTTGAAGTTTTGCATGCAGTGTATTTGCCCAAAGTGGACTGACATGCTATAAAAATATGGCCGCCATTAGTGAATTAACTTTAAGCACCCATTAAACACAGTTAAGGATGGCCGATCAGAATGCAACTCAATGGGCATGTTGGACTCATGGGCCTAGAGGTCTGTAGACATTTTGAAAGAAATCATCCACTAGAGGGCGAGTTTGAGTGTTTTCGAGTGTGTAATTAAACATTTAACTCAATCTATAAACTCTAATACTCTAATCATTTATTTCATTGTCGAATAAACTACTTACAGGCCTCCTAACTGATAAACCTTAAACTTCTAAAACGCTTGAACCCCGTTAATTGCTGCTTGCAGCTATATTTATTATTTTTCTGCCGAAGTTGCTATCAGGCCGACCAAACCGTAAGTCCGAGAGAGCTGAAACTTGGCCAGATTGTAGTACTCCGGTACACTAGAGGCTGGCCAAAGATGGGCCAAATCGGACCATAGGTGGCGCTATAGCGCCAAAAACCAACATTTTTGACATTTTTGGCCGCCATTCGTACACCGTTTGTCGTAGACTCAAAAACATTACATTTTTTGAATCCTTGGGTTTGCCCGAACAAAAGTGCAAGCGTCGACTTTTTTCTCTAGGACGCTCCGTTTTTCCGCTACGTCGCGATTTGTCCGAAACCTACTTTTGCGAACTAGTCCTAGGTTTTTCACCCAATCTGAACCAAACCAGTTCTGTAATATTCTCTGGACACTGAACATCAATAATTATCAAAAAAAAGTTGAAATTTTTATTCCCGCGCAAAACTGTACACAAAATTGTTCAATGCTAATTGAAGCTAAATGCTAATTGTAGCTATAACTTTTGAACGGAAAGAGCTATCATCACCAAACTTGGCACACATATGTATAAGGTCAAATTGAGGTCACGTACCAAAACTTGCCGGTTTTTGCCACGAGGTGGCGCTATTAGCTTAAAAAATAGAAAAATACACATAACTAAGCGACCGTTTATCCGATTAACGTCAAATTTGGTACGCAGTGCCTTTGTCCAAGGCCACATCAGAAAATGGCCGCCATTAGCCAATCAAAATTTGACCACCCTATAAACAAGGTTAACAATGGCCGATCAAAACGAAACTTGGTGAGCATGTTCGACACATAGTCCTAGACGTCTGTACCAGTTTTGAAAAAAATCGGCCACTAGGGGGCGATTTTACGCATGTTTAAAGTGTAAAGGGTTGTGTATCACACAACCTTATGCAAAGGCACACAAAATACATATCATTTGATAGGCCTGCTCATACCGAACAGTTTGACACTAAAACCACTGCTGTCACTAAAACCGTTCGTTAAAAAAGCATCAATATATGAAAAACCTACTTTTGCGAACTAGTCCCTGGTTTTTAGCTCAATCGCAACGAAACCAGTGTTGTTAGAATCTCTGGACTGAGTACATCAATAATTATCAAAAAAAAGTTGAACTTTTCATTTTGCATAGCTGTAATAGGCTCATTTACAAAAGGGGCGTGTCTACACAAACCTACATGGCTGTAAACCCATAAGGAAAACTCAAAACATCACAGAAATTGGTGAGCACATGTAACATATCACTGTGAAGAAACGTGCAAAATTTTGTAGAGATCGGGCTATAGGTGGCGCTATAATAGTAAAAATGGTCTTAAAAACATGCTAAATGGCTTAAAATGCAGTAATTGTGCTTCATTTACACACTTTTTCCACAAACACACTTAATCTACATATCATATGATAGTCCTGCTCATACCGAACAGTTTGACACTGTAACCACTGCTGTAACTCAAACCGTTCAATAAAAATTCATCGATATATGATAAACCTCTTTTTGCAAACTAGTCCCTGGTTTTTAGCTCAATCGCAACAAAACCAGTGTTGTTAGAATCTCTGGACTGAGTAGATCAATAATTATCAAAAAAAAGTTGAAATTTCTACTGTTAACCGCTGTAACAGGCTCATTTACAAAAGGGGCGTGTCTACTTGAACCTACATGCCTGTACACCAATAAGGAAAGCTCAAAACATCACAGAAATTGGTCAACACATATGTCATATCAATATAAAGAACCATGCAAATTTTTGTGGAGATCGGGCTATAGGTGGCGCTATAATAGTAAAAATGGTCTTAAAAACATGCTAAATGGCTTAAAAATGCAGTAAATGTGCTTCTTTTACACACTTTTTCCACAAGTACACTTAATCTACATATCATATGATAGGCCTGCTCATTTTAAATGCTTTGGCACAAAACCCACTGCTGTCACTCAAACCTTTCATTAATTATTCACCATTATTTCAAAAACTACTTCTGGGAACTAGTCCCTGTTTTTCTTAATAAAACCAGAGTTGTACAAATGTCTGGACTGCCTAGATCAATAATTATGAAAAAGGATTTAACTTTTTTTTTATATTAAAATGCAAAACCAGTGTTAATACCATGTAAACATGTGATTCAGAGTGATCCTAACTCCTAATTCAATGACTTTGAACCAACAATAGGTGGTCTTCTGCTGTCATCTAGTGGCTACAAACAGTAATACAACTCTGAGACCATTTGAAGATTTATAAATACACGCTGTGTGTGCATAAAGTTAAACAAGTTTAGTACAAACTTATCACTTAAATTATTTACATGTTATATTTTTGTCCATCTTGGATGTTTTAAAGGCCTCAAAAACACATTTTTAATATTCTATCATTTTTGCCACTATAAACAGACTTTTAGTTGTCACCTACCATTTTTAACCACTAGATGTCAGCACTAGACCACTTAATTTTTGTTCATAACATTTGCATACCTTTGTTTTTTTTTACATTTTTAGAGTTTAAAGTCATGAAAATTGCATTTAGGATCACTCTGAATCACATTTTGACATGATGTAAACACTGTTATGCATTAAAAGCCAACTTTAGTCCCAGTTCTATAATTAAAGACCTTGTTTTAAAACATGGGTGACCATCCCTGTTTCTGGCGATCAACCTTCCTGCAGGTTCAGCTCCAACCCTGATCAAACACACCTGAACCAATTAACTAGAACCTGAGGAGCACTTGATAATTACAGGCAGGTGTGTTTGATATGGGCTGCAACTGAAAACTACAGGAAGTTCGATCTCCAGGAATAGGGTTGAGCACCCTTGCTTTAAAACATATGTAAAAAAAAATCACAACTGTGGCTACTAGATTGCAGTAACAAACCACTTAAAGTTTATTTTACTGCTCTGTAGCAAAGAATGAATTCTGAATCCCAAACTGACATGGCAAAAACACGGTTAATGCATTTAAGATCAAATTTAGTCAAAGCTTGTCACACGTTTTACTCTGTAGATAATTAATTATTTTAATAAAATATAAAATTTTCATTTTGTATAGTTATAACATGCTTGTTCATAATGGGATATATTTATGCACACCTAAATGGCTGTAATCACTTGAAGTTACACTGAGGCCACTAGATCACAGTAGAAGATCACTAACAGCTTTTTTCTCTGCTCTTTTGCAATTTATTTAGGAAGAGCTAAAATGGCCAAAACTCATGATTGGATTAAAATATTATCACCAAACTTGTTACACAAATGCAAGAGGTCAATCTAAGGTTAAAGCATGAAACTCGAAGTCATTGGCCACTTATTGGCGCTATACATTGAAAAATCGTTGTATCTGAATAACCATTTATCCGATTAACTTGGAGTTTGACATGCAGTGTCTTGATCTAAGGTGCCATAACTTGATTTACACATTATATCATAGGGCTGCTTACACTGAATAGTTTGACATAAAAACTGTCACTCAAAATGTTCATTAAAGATTTGTCAATATGCAAAAGCCCAAGTTGCTTTTTTGGAGTGTGTAATCAAACATTTGTTAGCTCAATCTATAAACTCTAACACTCTATTTATTATATATTTCATTGTCGAATAAACTACTTACAGGCTTCCTAACTGCTAAATAACCTTACGCTGCTAAAATGCTTGAACCCCGGTAATTGCTGCTTGCAGCTATATTATCTATTTGTTTTTGTTAAGATTAGCAATTATTATTATGTTTCTTTTTTCCGAAGTTGCTATTGCTCAGACCAAACCGTATGGCCTAGAGAGCTGAAACTTGGTCTGATGGTAGTACTCTGGTACACTACATTCCTGGCCAAAGATCAGCCTAATTGGACCATAGGTGGCGCTATGGCGCCAAAAACAAACTTTTTTGACATTTTTAGCTGCCATTTGTACACCGTTTGTCCTATACTCAAAAAAATTACATATTTGGAATCCTTGGGTCAGCGCGAACAAAAGTGGAGGCACTCAGATTTTCTCTACGACGAACCGTTTTTCCGTCACATTAGGATTTGTCCGAAACCTACTTTTGCGAACTAGTCCTAGGTTTTTCACTCAATCAGAACCAAACCAGTGTAGAAATATTCCTCGGACACTGAATATCAATAATTATCAAAAAAAGTTGACATTTTTATTCTCACACAAAACAATACGCAAAAATGTTCAATGCTAATTTAAGCTAAATGCTAATTGTAGCTATAATTTTTAAACCGAATGAGATATCATCACCAAACTTGGCAAACACATGTATAAGGTCACATTGAGGTCACAGTTCAAAACCTGCAGACTTTTGCCACAAGGTGGCGCTATAAAGTTCAAAAATCATGAAAAAGACTCAACCTCACAACCATTAGTCCAAACAGCTTGAAATTTGGCATGCAGTGTCTTTGTTCAAGTTGTCATCACATACTATAAGGACACTGGCATATCTCAAAAAACATGGCCGCCATTAGCCAATTAAGATTAAGCAGCCATTAAACAAGGTTAACGTTGGCCAATCAAAACGAAACTCATTAGGCATGTTCGACTCATGGTCCTAAAGGGCTGTAAACATTTTGAAAGAAATCGGCCACTAGGGGGCGATTTTGAGTTTTTTGAAGCTCTAATTGATTGTATATTACACACATTATAGCACAGCTACCCAAAATACATTTCATAAGATAGGGCTGCTCATACTGAACACTTTGAGACTAAAACCACAGCTGTCAATAATATCATTTATTAAAAAATCATCAATATATGAAAAACCTACTTTTGCGAACTAGTCCCTGGTTTTTAGCTCAATCACAATGAAACCAGTGTTGTTAGAATCTCTGGACTGAGTAGATCAATAATTATCCAAAAAAAGTTGAACTTTCCACTTTGAATAGCGGTAACAGGCTCATTTACAAAAGGGGCGTGTCCACATAAACCTACATGCCTGTAAACTAATAAGGAAAACTCAAAACATCACAGAAATTGTAGAGCACATGTGGCACATGAATGTAAACCAGCATGCAAAATTTTGTGGAGATGGGGCAATAGGTGGCACTATAATAGTAGAAAAAGTCTCAAAAACATAGTGTTTCAATGTCTGTTGATGCTCAATACAGTGTTTCAATTAACATTTTAGCCACTAGATGGATCAGCTTGAAGTTTTGCATGCAGTGTATTTTGCCAAAGTGGACTGACATACTATAAAAATAAGACCGCCATTAGTGAAATAACTTTAAGCACCCATTAAACACAGTTAACTATGGCCGATCAGAATGTAACTCAATGGGCATGTTGGACTCATGGGCCTAGAGGTCTGTAGACATTTTGAAAGAAATCATCCACTAGAGGGCGAGTTTAAGTGTTTTAGAGTGTGTAATTACACATTTAACTCAATCTATAAACTCTAATACTCTAATCATTTATTTCATTGTCGAATAAACTACTTACAGGCCTCCTAACTGATAAACCTTAAACTTCTAAAACGCTTGAACCCCGTTAATTGCTGCTTGCAGCTATATTTATTATTATTAGGGGTTCAAGCGCGAAGCGCTGAAACCCTATTGTTTTTGTTAAGATTTTTATTATTATTATTATTATTATTATTTTTCTGCCGAAGTTGCTATCAGGCCGACCAAACCGTAAGTCCGAGAGAGCTGAAACTTGGCCAGATTGTAGTACTCCGGTACACTAGAGGCTGGCCAAAGATGGGCCAAATCGGACCATAGGTGGCGCTATGGCGCCAAAAACCAACAATTTTGACATTTTTGGCCGCCATTTGTACACCATTTGTCGTAGAGTCAAAAACAATACATTTTTTGAATCCTTGGGTTTGCCCGAACAAAAGTGCAAGCGTCAACTTTTTTCTCTAGGACGCTCCGTTTTTCCGCTACGTCGCGATTTGTCCGAAACCTACTTTTGCGAACTAGTCCTAGGTTTTTCATCCAATCTGAACCAAACTAGTTCTGTAATATTCTCTGGACACTGAACATCAATAATTATCAAAAAAAAGTTGAAATTTTTATTCCCGCGCGAAACTGTACACAAAAATGTTCGATGCTAATTGAAGCTAAATGCTAATTGTAGCTATAACTTTTGAACGGAAAGAGCTATCATCACCAAACTTGGCACACATATGTATAAGGTCAAATTGAGGTCACATACCAAAACTTGCCGGTTTTTGCCACGAGGTGGCGCTATTAGCTTAAAAAATAGAAAAATACACATAACTAAGCGACCGTTCATCCGATTAACGTCAAACTTGATACGCAGCGCCTTTGTCCAAGGCCAAATCAGAACATGGCCGCCATTAGCCAATCAAAATTTGACCACCCTATAAACAAGGTTAACGATGGCCGATCAAAACGAAACTTGGTGAGCATGTTCAACACATAGTCCTAGACGTCTGTACCAGTTTTGAAAAAAATCGGCCACTAGGGGGCGATTTTACGCATGTTTAAAGTGTAAAGGATTGTGTATCACACAACCTTTTGCAAAGGCACACAAAATACATATCATTTGATAGGCCTGCTCATACCGAACAGTTTGACACTAAAACCACTGCTGTCACTCAAACCGTTCGTTAAAAAAGCATCAATATATGAAAAACCTACTTTTGCGAACTAGTCCCTGGTTTTTAGCTCAATCGCAACGAAACCAGTGTTGTTAGACTCTCTGGACTGAGTAGATCAATAATTATCAAAAAAAAGTTGAACTTTTCATTTTGGATAGCTGTAATAGGCTCATTTACAAAAGGGGCGTGTCTACACATACCTACATGCCTGTAAACCCATAAGGAAAACTCAAAACATCACAGAAATTGGTGAGCACATGTAACATATCAATGTGAAGAAACGTGCTAAATTTTGTAGAGATCGGGCTATAGGTGGCGCTATAATAGTAAAAAAGGTCCTAAAAACATGCTAAATGGCTTAAAATGCAGTAATTGTGCTTCATTTACACACTTTTTCCACAAACACACTTAATCTACATGTCATATGATAGTCCTGCTTATACCGAACAGTTTGACACTAAAACAATTGCTGTCACTCAAACCGTTCGTTAAAAATTCATCAATATATGATAAACCTGTTTTTGCAAACTAGTCCCTGGTTTTTAGCTCAATCGCAACAAAAACAGTGTTGTTAGAATCTCTGGACTGAGGAGATCAATAATTATCAAAAAAAAATTGAAATTTCTACTGTTAATCGCTGTAACAGGCTTATTTACAAAAGGGGCGTGTCTACTTGAATCTACATGCCTGTACACCAATAAGGAAAACTCAAAACCTCACAGAAATTGGTCAACACGTATGTCATATCAATATAAAGAACCATGCAAATTTTTGTGGAGATCGGGCTATAGGTGGCGCTATAATAGTAAAAATGGTCTCAAAAACATGCTAAATGGCTTAAAAATGCAGTAAATGTGCTTCATTTACACACTTTTTCCACAAACACACTTAATCTACATATCATATCATAGGCCTGCTCATTTTAAATGCTTTGGCACAAAACCCACCGCTGTCACTCAAACCTTTCATTAATTATTCACCATTATTTCAAAAACTCTTTCTGGGAACTAGTCCCTGTTTTTCTTAATAAAACCAGAGTTGTACAAATGTCTGGACTGCCTAGATCAATAATTATGAAAAATAAACTTACTTTTTTTAAATATTAACTTTATGTACACACACAGCATGTATTTATGCATCTTCAAATGGTCTAAAAATTGTATTACTGTTTGTAGCCACTAGATGACAGCAGAAGACCACTTATTGTTGGTTCAAAGTCATTGAAGTAGCAGTTAGGATCACTCTGAATCACATGTTTACATGGTATTAACACTGGTTTTGCATTTTAAACAAGCTTAGTACAAACTTATCACTTAAATTATTTACATGTTATATTTTTAGTCCATCTTGGATGTTTTAAAGGTCTCAAAAACACATATTTTTAATATTCTATAATTTTTGCCACTATAAACAGACTTTAGTTGTCACCTACCATTTTTAACCACTAGATGTCAGCACTAGACCACTTAATTTTTGTTCATAACATTTGCATACCTTTGTTTTTTTTTTACATTTTTGGAGTTTAAAGTCATTGAAATTGCATTTAGGATCACTCTGAATGACATTTTGACATGATGTAAACACTGTTATGCATTAAAAACCAAATTTTGTCCCAGTTTAAATCTTCATAATAATTCTAATAGGCAAAACTGAATCTATAATTAAAGACCTTGCTCTAAAACAGGGGTGCTCAACCCTATTCCTGGCGATCGACCTTCCTGCAGTTTTCAGTTGCAGCCCTTATCAAACACACCTGCCTGTAATTATCAAGTGCTCCTCAGGTTCTAAATAATTGGTTCAGGTGTGTTTGATCAGGGTTGGAGCTGAAATCAGCTGGAAGGTCGATCGCCAGGAACAGGGTTGAGCACCCCTGCTCTAAAACATATGAAAAAAAAACACAACTGTGGCGACTAGATGGCAGTAACAGACCACTTATAGTTTATTTTACTGCTCTGTAGCAAAGAATGCATTCTGAAATCCCAAAATGACATGGCATAAACACGGTTAATGCATTTAAGATCAAATTTAGTCAAAGCTTGTCACACTTTTTACTCTGTAAATAATTATTATTTTAATAAAACATTACACTTTCTTTTGTATAGTTTTAACATGCTTGTTCATAAAAGGGATATATTTATGCACACCTAAAAGGCTGTAATCACAAGAAATTACACCGTAGCCACTAGATGGCAGTAGGAGATCACTAATAGCTTTTTTCACTGCTCTTTTGTCATTTTTATTGGGAAGAGCTAAAATGGCCAAAACTCATGAATGGATTAAAATATCTTCACCAAACTTGTTACACATATGCCAGAGGTCAAACTTGCAGTTTAACATCCAGTGTCTTTGTCTAAGGTGCCATTACTTGATCTACACATTATATCACAGGGCTGCTTATACTGAATACTTTGACATAAACTGTCACTCAAAATGTTCATTAAAGATTTGTCAATATGCAAAAACCGAAGTTGCTGTTTTGGAGTGTGTAATCAAACATTTGTTAGCTCAATCTATAAACTCTAACACTCTATTTATTATATATTTCATTGTCGAATAAACTACTTACAAGCTTCCTAACTGCTAAATAACCTTACGCTGCTAAAATGCTTGAACCCCGGTAATTGCTGCTTGCAGCTATATTTATTATTATTAGGGGTTCAAGCGCGAAGCGCTGAAACCCTATTGTAATTGTAAGGATTTTTATTATTATTATTATTATTATTATTATGTTTCTGCCTTAATGTGACTCGTGCAGCCTAAACCGTAAGGCCTAGAAATCTCAAACTTGGCCAGATGGTCCAGAATGCGCACCGCTACTCAGATACCATAAACCGTCCAAATCGGCCCATAGGTGGCGCTATGGCGCCAAAAACTAAGATTTCAGACAGTTTTGGCCACCATTCGTACACCGTTTGTCCAAAACTCTAAAACTCTACATTTTTCGAATCCGTGGGTCAGCCCGAACAAAAGTGCACAGGCGGTCTTTGGCCTCTACGACGCACCGTTTTTCCGCTACGTCGCTATTTGTCCAAAACCTACTTTTGCGAACTAGTCCTACGTTTTTCACCCAATCTGAACCAAACCAGTTTATAAATGTTCTCTGGACACTCAATATCAATAATTATCCAAAAAAAGTTGAAATTTTAATTCTCACGCAAAACAATACGCAAAAATGTTCAACGTTAATTGAAGCTAAATGCTAATTGTAGCTATAACTTTTGAACCACATAACATATCATCACCAAACTTGGTACACACATGTATAAGGTCAAGTTGAGGTCGCAGTGCAAAACCCGCAGACTTTGGCCACAAGGTGGCGCTATAAAGTTCAAAAACTATAAAAAAAAGCCCCAACCATACAACCATTACTCCAATCAGCTTGAAATTTGACATGCAGTGTCTTTGTCCAAGTTGTCATGACATATTATAAGGACACTGGCATATCTCAAAAAACATGGCCGCCTTAGCCAATTAAGATTAAGCATCCATTAAACAAGGTTTACGTTGGCCAATCAAAACGAAACTCATTAAGCATGTTCGACTCATGGTCCTACATGTCTGTAAGAATTTTGAAAGAAATCGACCACTAGGGGGCGATATTGAGTTTTTTAGGTTCTAACTGATTGTGTATTACACACGGTTTTGCAAAACCACACAAAATACATATCATATGATAGGCCTGCTCACACTGAACACTTTAACACTAAAACCGCTGCTGTCACTCAAACCGTTCGTTAAAAAGTCATCAATATATAAAAAACCTACTTTTGCAAACTAGTCCTAGGTTTTTCACCCAATCTGAACCAAACTAGTTCTGAAATGTTCTCTGGACACTGAATATCAATAATTATCCAAAAAAAGTTGAAATTTTGATTTTCACGTGAAACAGTATACCAAAACGTTTCATGCTAATTGAAGCTAAAAGCTAATTGTAGGTATAGCTTTTGAACGGATTGAAATATCATCACCAAACTTGGCACACACATGTATAAGGTCAAGTTGAGGTAGCAGTGCAAAACGCGCAGACACTAACCACAAGGTGGCGCTATAAAGGCGATTTTGTGTTTTTTGAGGTTGTAATTGATTGTTTATTACACAAAGCTTTGCACAGGCACACAAAATACATATCATAAGATAGGGTTGCTCATACTGAACACTTTGAGACTAAAACCACAGCTGTCAATCATATAGTTCATTAAAAAATCATAAATATATGAAAAACCTACTTTTGCGAACTAGTCTCTGGTTTTTAGCTCAATCACAACGAAACCAGTGTTGTTAGAATCTCTAAACTGAGTAGATCAATAATTATCCAAATAATGTTGAACTTTCCACTTTGAATAGCTGTAACAGTCTCATTTACAAAAGGGGCGTGTCCACATAAACCTACATGCCTGTAAACCCATAAGAAAAACTCAAAACATCACAGAAATTGGTGAGCACATGTGGCACATGAATGTAAACCAGCATGCAAAATTTTGTGGAGATCGGGCAATAGGTGGCGCTATAATAGTAGAAAAGGTCTCAAAAACATAGTGTTTCAATGTCTGTTGATGCTCAATACAGTGTTTCAATTAACATTTTAGCCACTAGATGGATCAACTTGAAGTTTTGCATGCAGTGTATTTGCTTAAAGTGGACTGACATACTATAAAAATATGGCCGCCATTAGTGAATTAACTTTAAGCACCCATTAAACACAGTTAACGATGGCCGATCAGAATGTAACTCAATGAGCATGTTGGACTCATGGGCCTAGAGGTCTGTAGACATTTTGAAAGAAATCATCCACTAGAGGGCGAGTTTGAGTGTTTTAGAGTGTGTAATTAAACATTTAACTCAATCTATAAACTCTAATACTCTAATCATTTATTTCATTGTCGAATTAACTACTTACAGGTCTCGAAACTGATAAACCTTAAACTTCTAAAACGCTTGAACCCCGTTAATTGCTGCTTGCAGCTATATTTATTATTATTATTATTATTTTTCTGCCGAAGTTGCTATCAGGCCGACCAAACCGTAAGTCCGAGAGAGCTGAAACTTGGCCAGATTGTAGTACTCCGGTACACTAGAGGTTGGCCAAAGATGGGCCAAATCGGACCATAGGTGGCGCTATGGCGCCAAAAACCAACATTTTTGCCATTTTTGGCCGCCATTTGTACACCGTTTGTCGTAGAGTCAAAAACATTACATTTTTTGAATCCTTGGGTTTGCCCGAACAAAAGTGCAAGCATCAACTTTTTTCTCTAGGACGCTCCGTTTTTCCGCTACGTCGCGATTTGTCCGAAACCTACTTTTGCAAACTAGTCCTAGGTTTTTCATCCAATCGTAACCAAACCAGTGTAGAAATGTTCTCTGGACCCTCAATATCAATAGTTATTGAAAAAAAATTGAAATTTTGATTTTCACGCGAAACAGTAGACCAAAAGTTCCATGCTAATTGTAAGCTAATTGCTAATTGTAGCTATAACTTTTGAATGGATTGAGATATCATCACCAAACTTGGTACAGGCATGTATAAGGTCACTTTGAGGCCACAGTGCAAAACCCGCGGATTTTGGCCACATGGCGGCGCTATACAGCTTAAAATTCATAAAAATGACTCTAACCTTACAACCATTAGTCCAATCAACTTGAAATTTGGCATGCTGTGTCTTTGTCCAACTTGTCATGACATATTGTAAGGACACTGGCATATCTCAAAAAACATGGCCGCCATTAGCTAATTAAGATTGAGCAGCCATTAAACTAGGTTAACAATGAGTGATCGGATTGAAACTCGGTGGGCATGTTCGACTCATGGTCCTAAAGGTCTGTAAGAATTTTGAAAGAAATCGGCCACTAGGGGGCGATTTTGTGTTTTTTGAGGTTGTAATTGATTGGTTATTACACACAGTTTGCACAGCCACACAAAATACATATCATATGAAAGGCCTGCTCATACCGAACACTGTGACATAAAACATCACTGCTGTCAGTCGTACTGTTCATTTAATATAATTAATATAAGGAAAACCTACTTTTGCGAACTAGTCCCTGTTTTTTAGCTCATCGCCACGAAACCAGTGTTGTCTGAATCTCTGGACTGCCTAGATCAATAATTATTGAAAAAAGTTCAAACTTTCAACTTTAGCTAGCTATAAATGGCTCATTGCATAAAAGGGCGTGCCTTATTCACCTACATGCCAGTAAATGCATGAGGGAAACTCAAAACTTCATGAATCAGAGACGCACATTTGAGAGGGATTCTTAACAAGCATGGAAAATTTTGTGAAGATAGGTCAATAGGTGGCGCTATAACAGTAAAAAAGGTCTCAAAAACACTGATTTTCACTGCTATTTGACCATAAATTGCAGAATATGTGTTTAATTTAGACAGCTTTCACAAATATACTTAATCTGGCATATCTTATGATAGGCCTGCTTATTCTGATCATTTTGACACAAACTTCACTGCTGTCAGTCATACTGTTTATTAAATAGTAATTAATATAAGAAAAACCTACTTTTGCGAACTAGTCCCTGGTTTTTAGCTCAATCACAACGAAACCAGTGTTGTTAGAATCTCTGGACTGAGTAGATCAATAATTATCCAAAAAAAGTTGAACTTTCCACTTTGATCAGCTGTAACAGGCACATTTACAAAAGGGGCGTGTCCACATAAACCTACATGCCTGTAAACCCATAAGGAAAACTCAAAACATCACAGAAATTGTAGAGCACATGTGGCACATGAATGTAAACCAGCATGCAAAATTTTGTGGAGATCGGGCAATAGGTGGCGCTATAATAGTACAAAAGGTCTCAAAAACATTGTGTTTCAATGTCTGTTGATGCTCAATACAGTGTTTCAATTACCATTTTAGCCACTAGATGGATCAGCTTTAAGTTTTGCATGCAGTGTATTTGCCCAAAGTGGACTGACATACTATAAAAATAAGACCGCCATTAGTGAATTAACTTTAAGCACCCATTAAACACAGTTAACTATGGCCGATCAGAATGTAACTCAATGGGCATGTTGGACTCATGGGCCTAGACGTCTGTAGACAATTTGAAAGAAATCATCCACTAGAGGGCGAGTTTAAGTGTTTTAGAGTGTCTAATTAAACATTTAACTCAATCTATAAACTCTAATACTCTAATCGTTTATTTCATTGTCGAATAAACTACTTACAGGCCTCCTAACTGATAAACCTTACGCTGCTAAAACGCTTGAACCCCGTTAATTGCTGCTTGCAGCTATATTTATTATTATTATTATTATGTTTCTGCCTTAATGTGACTCGTGCAGCCTAAACCGTAAGGCCTAGAAATCTCAAACTTGGCCAGATGGTCCAGAATGCGCACCGCTACTCAGATACCATAAACCGTCCAAATCGGCCCATAGGTGGCGCTATGGCGTCAAAAACTAAATTTCAGACATTTTTGGCCACCATTCGTACACCATTTGTCCTAAACTCTAAAACTCTACATTTTCTGAATCCTTGGGTCAGCCCGAACAAAAGTGCACAGGCGGTCTTTGGGCTCTACGACGCACCGTTTTTTCGTTACGTCGCGATTTGTCCAAAACCTACTTTTGCGAACTAGTCCTAGGTTTTTCATCCAATCTAAACCAAACCAGTTCATAAATGTTCTCTGGACACTCAATATCAATAATTATCCAAAAAAAGTTGAAATTTTAATTCTCACGCAAAACAATACGCAAAAATGTTCAACGTTAATTGAAGCTAAATGCTAATTTTAACCATAACTTTTGAACCACATAACATATCATCACCAAACTTGGTACACACATGTATAAGGTCAATATGAGGTCGCAGTGCAAAACCCGCAGACTTTGGCCACAAGGTGGCGCTATAAAGTTCAAAAACTATAAAAAAAGCCCCAACCATAAAACCATTAGTCCAATCAGCTTGAAATTTGACATGCAGTGTCTTTGTCCAAGTTGTCATGACATATTATAAGGACACTGGCATATCTCAAAAAACATGGCCGCCATTAGCCAATTAAGATTAAGCATCCATTAAACAAGGTTAACGTTGGCCAATCAAAACGAAACTCATTAAGCATGTTCGACTCATGGTCCTACATGTCTGTAAGAATTTTGAAAGAAATAGACCACTAGGGGGCGATATTGAGTTTTTTAGGTTCTAACTGATTGTCTATTACACACGGTTTTGCAAAACCACACAAAATACATATCATATGATAGGCCTGCTCACACTGAACACTTTGACACTAAAACCGCTGCTGTCACTCAAACCGTTCGTTAAAAAGTCATCAATATATAAAAAACCTACTTTTGCGAACTAGTCCTAGGTTTTTCACCCAATCTGAACCAAACCAGGTCAGTAATGTTCTCTGGACACTGAATTACAATAATTATCCAAAAAAAGTTGAAATTTTGAATTTCATGTGAAACAGTATACCAAAACGTTTCATGCTAATTGAAGCTAAATGCTAATTGTAGCTATAACTTTTGAACGGATTGAAATATCATCACCAAACTTGGCACAAACATGTATAAGGTCAAGTTGAGGTAGCAGTGCAAAACGCACAGACATTAACCACAAGGTGGCGCTATAAAGGCGATTTTGTGTTTTTTGAGGTTGTAATTGATTGGTTATTACACAAAGCTTTGCACAGCCACACAAAATACATATCATAAGATAGGGCTGCTCATACTGAACACTTTGAGGCTAAAACCACAGCTGTCAATCATATCGTTCATTAAAAAATCATAAATATATGAAAAACCTACTTTTGCGAACTAGTCTCTGGTTTTTAGCTCAATCACAAAGAAACCAGTGTTGTTAGAATCTCTGGACTGAGTAGATCAATAATTATCCAAAAAAAGTTGAACTTTCCACTATGAATAGCTGTAACAGGCTCATTTACAAAAGGGGCGTGTCCACATAAACCTACATGCCTGTAAACCCATAAGGAAAACTCAAAACATCACAGAAATTGGTGAGCACATGTGGCACATGAATGTAAACCAGCATGCAAAATTTTGTGGAGATCGGGCAATAGGTGGCGCTATAATATTAGAAAAGGTCTCAAAAACATAGTGTTTCAATGTCTGTTGATGCTCAATACAGTGTTTCAATTAACATTTTAGCCACTAGATGGATCAGCTTGAAGTTTTGCATGCAGTGTATTTGCCCAAAATGGACTGACATGCTATAAAAATATGGCCGCTATTAGTGAATTAACTTTAAGCACCCATTAAACACAGTTAACGGTGGCTGATCAGAATGTAACTCAATGGGCATGTTGGACTCATGGGCCTAGAAGTCTGTAGACATTTTGAAAGAAATCATCCACTAAAGGGCGAGTTTGAGTGCTTTAGAGTGTCTAATTAAACATTTAACTCAATCTATAAACTCTAATACTCTAATCATTTATTTCATTGTCGAATAAACTACTTATAGGCCTCCTAGCTGATAAACCTTAAACTTCTCAAACGCTTGAACCCCGTTAATTGCTGCTTGCAGCTATATTTATTATTATTATTATTATCATCACTATTATTATTATTATTATTATTATTATTATTATTATTAATATTATTATTATTATTATATCATCATCATCATCATCATCACTATTATTATTATTATTATTATTATTATTATTATTATTATTATTATTATTGTATCATCATCATCATCATTATTATTATTATTATTATTATTATTATTATTATTTATATCATCATTATTATTATTATTATTATTATTATTATTATAATTATTATTATTATATCATCATCATCATCATCATTATTATTATTATTATTATTATTATTATTATTATTATTATTATTATTATATCATCATCATCATCATCATCATCATTATTATTAGGGGTTCAAGCGCGAAGCGCTGAAACCCTATTGTTTTTGTTAAGATTTTTATTATTATTATTCTTCTGCCCTAATTGGTATTGGTCCGACCAAACCGTAAGTCCTAGAAAGCTGAAACTTGGCCAGATGGTAGTACCCCGGTACACTACATTCTGGCCAAAGATCAGCCTAATCGGACCCTAGGTGGCGCTATGACGCCAAAAACGAAGTTTTTTGACATTTTTGGCCGCCATTTGTACACCGTTTGTCGTAGACTCAAAAATTTTACATATTTGGAATCCTTGGGTCAGCCCGAACAAAAGTGGAGTCACTCAGATTTTATCTACGACGCACCGTTTTTGCCGCTACAAATCGTGATTTGTCCCAAACCTACTTTGCAAACTAGTCCTAGGTTTTTCACTCAATCAGAACCAAACCAGTATAGAAATGTTCTCTGGACACTGATTATCAATAGTTATCAAAAAAAGTTGAAATTTAATTTTCACGCGAAACAGTATACTCAAACGTTCCATGCTAAATGTAAGCTAAATGCTAATTGTAGCTATAAACTTTTGAACGGAATGAGATATCATCACTAAACTTGGTACACATATGTACAAGGGCAATTTGAGGTCACAGTGCAAAACCCGCGGACTTTGACCACATGGGTGGCGCTATAAAGCCTAAGACAAATAAAAATTACTCTAACCTTACAACCATTAGTCCAATCAGCTTGAAATTTGGCATGCCGTGTCTTTGACCAAGTTGTCATCACATACTATAAGGACATTGGCACATCTCAAAAAACATGGCCGCCATTAGCTAATTAAGATTTAGCATGCCATTAAACTAGGTTAACAATGACTGATCAGAACGAAACTCGGTGGGCATGTTCGACTCATGGTCCTAGAGGTCTGTAAGAATTTTGAAAGAAATCGGCCACTAGGGGGCAATTTTGGTGTATTTTGAGGTTGTAATTGATTGGTTATTACACAATGTTTGGCACAGCTACACAAAATACATATCATATGAAAGGCCTGCTCATACCGAACACTTTGAGACTAAAACCATTGCTGTCACTCTTACCGTTCAATAAAAATTATCAATATGTAAAAAACCTACTTTTGCAAACTAGTCCCTGGTTTTTAGCTTAATCACAACGAAACCAGTGTTCTTAGAATCTCTGGACTGAGTAGATCAATAATTATCAAAAAAAGTTGAACTTTTCATTTGGATAGCTGTAACAGGCTCATTTACAAAAAGGGGCGTGTCTACACAAATCTACATGCCTGTAAACCCATAAGGAAAACTCAAAACATCACAGAAATTGGTGAGCACATGTGGAATATCAATGTGAAGGAACATGCAAAATTTTGTGGATATCGGGCCATAGGTGGCGCTATAATAGCAAAATGGTCTTAAAAAACATGCTAAATGGCTTAAAAATGCAGTAAATGTGCTTCATTACACACTATTTTACAAATACACTTAATCTACATATCTTATCATAGGCCTGCTCATCCCGAACACTTTGACACTAAAACCACTGCTGTCACTCTTACTGTTCATTAAAAAATCATCAATAAATAAAAAACATACTTTTGCGAACTAGTTCCTGGTTTTTAGCTCAATCGCAACGAAACCAGTGTTGTTAGAATCTCTGGACTGAGGAGATCGATAATTATCAAAAAAAGTTGAACTTTCTACTTTGCATAGCTGTAACAGGCTCTTTTACAAAAGGGGCGTGTCTACACAAACCTACATGCCTGTAAACCCATAAGGAAAACTCAAAACATTACAGAATTAGTGAGCTCATGTGGCATATTAATGTTAACAAGCATGCAAACTTGTGGAGATAGGGCTATAGGTGGCGCTATAATAGTAGAAAAGGCCTCAATACACAGTGTTTCAATGTCTGTAGAAGCTCAATAGTGTTTCAATTACCATTTTACCCACTAGATGGATCAAACTTGAAATTTGTTATGCACTGTATTTGCTCAAAGTGGAATGACATACTATAAAAAAATGGCGGCCATTAGCCATTAAATTTGAGCACCCTATAAACCAGTTAATGATGGTAATTAAACATTTGTTACCTTAATATATACACCTAACACTCTAATTGTATATTTCATTGTAGAATAAACTATTTACAGGATGCCTAACTGCTAAATAACCTTACGCTGCTAAAATGCTTGAACCCCGGTAATTGCTGCTTGCAGCTATATTTATTATTATTATTATTATTATTATATCATCATTATTATTATTATTATTATTATTATTATGATTATGATTATTATTATTTATTATTATTTATCATAATCAATGAAGCTTAGCGATAGTTCTGCCAGTCATTCATAATAATTATCTCATCAGCCAACAACCAAGCAAGCTAGTATATAAGCCCATCTAAACAATCTGTTTCGCTGTACTCAGGTGACGTTGCGGAAGTTTCCCTCCATCCTCCCCCACCACCACCACCAGGTTGGCCTCGTCTCCCATCAGAGGGGTTGGCTTCGCCCTGCCTTCATCTTCAGGGAGGATCTGCCAGCTCATCCAGAATTCCGCACCATAGACAAGGCTTACGCCAAAAGACTTTATGAAAGGATCGTAACGAACTTACACTATGCGAACAATTCACAATAAATGTTAAAACGTTTATCTGCCTCCTGAAAAGTCTTTCTGGTAGAATTATTATTATCATCATCATCACTATTATTATTATTATTTATTATTATTATTATTATTATTATTATTATATCATCATCATCATTATTATTATCATTATTATTATTATTATTATTATTATGATTATTATTATTATTTATATTATCATCATCATCATCATCACCATTATTATTATTATTATTATTATTATTATTATTATTATTATATTATCATCATCATCATCATCATCATCATCATTATTATTATTATTATTATTATTATTCTTATTATTAGTTATTTGTATTGTTATTATCACTAATAATAATAATAATAATAATAATAATAATATCAATTATTATGTTACTATTATTATTATTATATCATTATCATTATTATTATTATCATTATTATTATTACTATTATTATTATTATTGTTATTATCACTATTATTATAATTATAATAATAATAATAATAATACTCAATTATTATTATTACTATTATTATTATTATATCATTATCATTATTATTATTATCATTATCATTATTATTATTATTATTATTATATAATCATCATCATTATTATTATTACTGATATGCCTATTACTACTACTACTATACTACTACTACTACTACTACTACTAATAATAATAATAATAATAATAATAATAAAAACAACAACAACAAAAAATAATACAATTTAAATACTATAATCAATAACATTAATATTACAAAATTAGATGCATTATTATTAATTAAATATATAAATAATTCCAGAATAAAATGTATTAATAATTCTGTTAATTGAATTAGTTTGTAAAATGTATTTATACATAAATACAAAGTTTCAGAGAAGTTTAATAAAATATAAACATATTAATATATTTTTTATATATAAAAAATGTATATTCTGGACAATAAATTTAACACAATATTTATCAAATTTAATACAGATTGAACTATAGTCCGCACACAAATACACTACAGACAAGCATTCAGTTTAAAAAAGTCTATATTATCACTAAATTTCAATAGTGGGTGAATTTAATTCATAATCGACGTTTCTTTGGCTTCATCTGCCAAGCTGGATGGATTTTTTCATCAAACTTGTCACAATGCATTATGGGATTTGCTTCAGTGAGGTGAACAAGCCTATGCTATTCTCACTTATCAACTGAAACAGACTAATGTAAGAGAGGTATTGCTTTAGAATTCACCTCTATATGGGATCTCGCTCAGAATGAAACCTTCATGAAATATGACTGGCAGCAGAAAGAGAGAAGAAAGAGCTGTGGTCTGGAACGCTTGATACTTTTGGAGAGACTGCCAGAGTTTTCACTGTTACAGAATGTGCCTCAAATGAGCAGATTGTGGAAAGCCTTGATATAACAGTTATTGTTTTTCTTTTAGTCATAAAAAAGCTGACAGATCAAACATTTGGGTGTTACATGGGTGGTAGTCAGAGCTTTGTTATGAGGTTTCTATGTGATTTATAGAATGATCTGTGGTTAGTTGTACCAGAACATTTCTATAGATCCCTGTTATTAGTATAGTATGTGGAAAAACAGTGTATGAGCAGACTAGCACATCCAAATTCATACTATTTGAAAATCAGTAAGCAAAATGTGTGACACTTCTGCTGAGATTCTGTTGTATATTGCACATTTGATGGACACTTACTATCCATGTGGCCACGTTTATAAATTTAAGTGATGCTGGGTCATGGATATATAATGATATCATGGCATTTAAATGCATGTGAATTGAATTACATTTATTTATGGTTTTTAATGCATTATGGGACCTTGAATCATT